>KZ308465.1:950940-1017536 GCA_000376725.2 Ladona fulva | reverse complement strand
CAGTAAGGCATACTTCTAATTATTGTTTAACAAAAGGTTAAATACTAACAAAACTATTGCATTCTATCCAGCAACAACAATAGCAATTAATTGTGAGAAATCTCAGCCTTGCCCAACAACCAATTTATCGCGTGTCGTTACTATAATAAATAATTGTAGCACCCAGCCGCCGCGGACCAAATCGTCGCGGACCAAATCGTCGCGGGACCAAATTGTCGTGGGACCAAATCGTAGCGGACCAAAATTCCGGGTGCCGGATTCACCCAAGGACAGGAGGGAAAACTCTCCAAAAACCTTTCATATGCAATACATTACACTTTAAATACGATACATACATCAGAGTAAGGGATACATCATGATTAGTAAGATAAATACATATTTTTAAAAAGTGAAAAAAAATATGATAATAATAATATACGATAAGAATTTTATGCAAAGAACATTGAGTTATGTTTCAATTGTGGCTAAATATACACACTATAACATTACATGGTATTATATTGGGACTTTGAAATAATGAAATACTAATATGTACAACTAGATCGAACCTTTTTTTTAACAACTTTAACTTTTTTTAGGCATTGGAATGAGAACTTCTACAGGTAAAGTGTTCCATTCACTAATACCCCTGTTAACGAATGATTATTTTGCTACATCTGTTTTCTACTTGCATTCCTTGGTTTTTAAGCTGTGATTGCCACGTCCAATATAGCTAGGAAGTTTAATCCTGGCACACAGTTTATCCCACCCCTCTTCAGAATTCCATGCTTTGTACATCCCAATTAATTTAAATGTTTTCCTTCTCAATCTAATAATTCCCACTTCAAATGTCCTAACATTTTACTTACACTTTTGGCTTTTCTGTGTTTGCCACACTTTAACCACTTTCATAAGGCCCAATTTGTGGGGATCACATACACTTATTGCATATTCTATAATTGACCTGACCAGTGATTTGAACATTCTTTGCCATTCAGTTTTAGGTTCCAATATAGAGTAACCGAATATAGAGTTTCTCCAGAAACTATGTGGGTGAAAACCCAAGAATCATTTATCCAATCTACAAGCAGGGAGAGCTTAAAATCCTTTTATGACATGGTATAGATTCTGGACCTCAAACTTACGAATATATATGGTACAACTGATGATATAAAGGATAGCTTAATTTATCAGGCACATCAAAACTTAGAAAATTACAGTAAGCAGGGAAATATACTGAGAAAATTTGTTAGAAAAGGGTGTGAAATTTTACCCCTATTGTATTCTAAGTTTTTAAAATGTACTGAGGCAGGACTTCCCCATTTTGAAGCTATCCCTTATTGACCAGATAATTTCATAGTTGCAAGAAGGAATACAAAGAATAATTACATTTGTATATCAATTCTTAAGACATAATTATGAGATTACAATATCTGAATAGAAAATCACTTTAAGATTTCTTGATGATACCTATTAGTTTTCTTGCTCTTGGCAGTTATTTCAACTTAGTATACTTATTAATAGTTTCACACAATCTGGCATTGATATGAAATTTAAAGGATTAAGGAAAGTTAAGTTACTAAGCACTGAAGTGCTATGCAGCTGAATCCAAAGGAAAAACAGATGTGAAAGATAATAATATGACTGGGACTAGAGAGTTCCTAAACAGTGAGGAGGGGACATGGTGGTTCAGTGATTAGAATACCTGCCTCGAAAGTGGGAGAGTGTTCAAGTCCCAGTCATTTTGTTAGTTTTCACTCCTGTTATTCCATGAAATTTAAATTTCAAAGTTTAAACTATGTACATTTTAAAAGAGGATAATTGAATTGCTTAAGTTAACTAGACATTTTAAGGAAATAATTCTAAGCAAGATCCTCAACTATATTTTCTAGACTCCCTAAATCATCTATAACATTGGGGATAAATTCTCTTAAGTGGCAATGACAAAAGACATTGATGGAAAATACTTCCTTCTTTTACTTGATACAGTGAATTAGTCAGATTTAGTCTTTCTTAGTTACATTTCTTAACTAATTTTCCTTTTCTGTCATAAAAAGTTAACCGGAGATTCTAGGTCAGTGCAAAATATTTTAGTATCTCGCTTATTAACCATAAAAAGAGGCAATATCACTGTAGATCAAGGGTGGTGAACCTATGGCATGTGAGCCCATAGTGACATGAGAGAGGATCTTATTGGCAAGCAGAACTCTTATGACACTAACCTTATTATAAATTATTTACTTGAAAAATTAAGCCCAAGAATAAATGAATGTGGATTCTGCCCATTAGTGATAATAATTAATGATTTTAAAGGTCAATTATTAAATATTAATCTCATCATGGACAAAAAAAATAGATAATATCAGTATCTCACACTATGTTCTGGCACCATACTGGCGCGAGAGTCCTTTATATTTGTCAAACATGAAACTCTTGCAATAAAAGGTTCACCATCCCTGCTGTAGATGACATCATCTGCTTCTAAGTAAATTCATGGTTTTAGAATATGACTTTGCTTTACATGTGTTACCACTGAAATACATAGTATCCAAATTATCTGTAATAATCTCATTTTCAAAATAAAGCATTGCAAAAGATAGAAGTGATTTACAAGTGACAACAAAAATAATTTAGTGAACTTAGGCAGCTAAAGGAGTCACTTGTTCTGATTTGCAGATGATACATTTCTCACTCTGCTGTAATTATGTAAGATTGTTCCTAAGAGAAGGGAAAGTGAGCTAAATTCTAAATGAATAAAATTATCCTTCATTGAGCTTTGGAAGCTAAATTATTATTGAAATGTTAGAAGTTCATTTTATATTTCTAATTAATTGAATGTCCTGACACATTTTATATTTTGTCTCTGACTAATGAAACTTGACTTATCCAAAACAGTGCTGAGAGGTGTGGATGTGGCTAGTGATTCCTATATTGAAAATGCCCCAAGGAACTGTTAATTCTATCATAGGCTAATTTTAAAAGGCAGTGTCATGTGTAAATATTTCATTCACAATAATATGCACAAGTTGATACTAACAATATTATTGATGACGGATAGTGGTTGAGTTGGTCTTATTTTCACAAGGTGTACCTTGTGCAAATATCTTGCCTTCTATTTCTGTACACAGGATATAAAATGGGGTAAAAAGATCAACTGATATTTCAATTGAGGAACAATCTTATATTTTTATAAGAGGACATGTTATTTTGAAAAGCACCAAATTAGCAGAAGGAAACTGCAAAGCAAAGAAGGAAATCAGTGATGAGAAGAGTGGCCATAACTTTATTGAATTTAAATCCAGAGTGAAGCATGCAAGCTTACACACACTAAATTTCAGTGATAGAGATACATTTGTGAGATAAACAATTTTATGTTTGATATTCTGTGGCAAATAGTGATAGTGAAAATTTGCAGTGAACAAATGCTAGAGTAAATCCCTTAAGAAGAAGCAACCTTGCAAATTCTTCCCTCAAGAAACCTCAAAGGAATAACATAAACTTTATGGCTATTTTAGCTATAAAGGAAAGCTTTAGGATCCTCCTCTAAGTATTCCCTAATAAATTTCAGCTTAAATTGCAATGGACATTATACATTGCTTGAAATCCAATTACACTATCTCACGTTTTCTTAGCAGTAATGTTTTTGTAGGACTCACTTCAGACTGTTCTTTTCATGCAAAGGCTTTACATTTCTGAGCAGAGCTCTCTGTTTGCAAAGAGCCTTTCTGATCTATCTATCATACCATCTAGGTTTGCTTTAACGAATCCAGTCCAGCTGATGACTCCATGCAATATATACTTTGCCTATAGATGACAAAACTATGCTATACTATTTTTTTAGTCATATTTACAAGGCTATTTTTTGGACACAAGACAATGGTTAGTTGCTAGCAATACTCCTCCATTGGGACAACAATGGCTGAATTTTTTAATAGATACCACAGGAACACTGGGCAGTAGAGAACACTACTGCTGCTGTGGGAGTGGATCCAACTTAAGGATTTAAGGTTAAGAATTTAAGGTTTATGTTTTCTGATATACCAAATAGCTATATTTGCTTAATTAGGAATTACTTTTGTAATTTTGAAAATAATTTTCAAAAATTATTACCTAATGGTAATTTCCGCATATTTAGTTTAGTGAGTCCATAGAAGTGCTCTCATAGGCAGTTGTCTTAATATCATAAGGCAGCTTTCCAGCAGTAAAAGCCGTCCCTTACCTTAGAAGAGATAAATGCACTTAGAAGTAGAGGTAGAGATATTGACAGATAAAGTGGCAATTTGCCTTTGTTTAAATTAATGACTCTTACATTGCCTTACAGTAGGTAGGATTTCCTAATTGAATGTTTAATTATTGAATCTATTTTCTTTTACCCAAGGATATGTTAATTTAAATATTATTCAATTGGGAAAATTATTTCTAATTTTAGTGATTTTTTTCTCTAGGAGAGTAAAGAAATAACCAATGGTGAAATATTTTTGTATTGAAGAAGTTAATTATTGAACATTTTTCTATATTAAGGTCTACTTGCCAATCATTGCACCATTTAAGTAAATGCCTATTTTTCCTATTAAAGTTATTTATTTGTTTTTGAATTCTAAAACCGGCGATAAGACCATGAATCTTAATGGAGCATCTTTCTCATGAGCGTGACATACGTTTCCAGGTAGCAGAATCAGTATGTAGCACCCCTGCGGGTAGGGGGATGGAGAATACTTCCGCAGCATCCCGGCTTGTCGTAAGAGGTGACTAATCAGGTGGGGAGAAAACCCCGAAAACAAACCCCAAGAACAGCAAGGGCTGAGCCCGGACAGTGATGTGGATCAGCTGTCTGTGTGTGGTCATGCCAGCTGACCAAGGATTCACCCATGTGTTTGCTGTTCGTGGATACCCGTAAGGAGGAGATGGGTGTCCTGGAGGTTGAGTGCCAACTATTGGCACAACACACCTCTTTGGCCCTGGATTCACTGTAAAGCGGAGGCCAGAGAGTAGCACACCCTGGTCAATTGGCTCCTGATGGGTGGGGATAAGTCCTTTTGAGCGTTCATCAGACTTGCGCGAGCTCTCGGGATGTCTGCATGCCTTCTGGGAGAGCTGATGGAGAGTGGAGTTTGGAGGAGCTCCTCTTCCACCAGAAGTCCTGCCCGGTCGGTATTGTGGCATCCTGGGATCTATATTCATTGGGTAGCCCTGGCGTCTGTATCGGTTTGCGATGGTCCCAGTTTGTGTGGCTCTGTGGTGGGTGGGGAGCCCAAGGGATGATCTATTTCTAAAATTTGATGGAACCAATACTTCCTCCACTAAAAAGACCCTGCCCAGAAAGGAGTAGGCAAGACATGGGATTTAGTTTATATAGAAAATATATTATAGTTAAATGCAATAAAGAAAAACGAAAACTTAAGTAGAGTATCAGACAGAATTTCTGGCTAGTAGCAAGAATGAAAATAGAGAAAAATCAAAGACAATATAGAAAGTTCGAAGAAAATAAATTCAGCGAGCACTCAGATAGAGCAGAAAATCAAGAGTAAAGAAATAAAAGGAAAGATTGCCCATGAGGCAAAAAAGGAATAGTGAGAAACCAGCACCTGTCTCTCCTCAGCCATCAAGGCCCACTAACACCTCAGATCCAGGCCGAACATCTGACTCCTGCATGAAGGAGGATGATAGTCTTTCAGAGACTGAAATCTAAAAGGTCCTCCTGGAGCAGAAGAAAGGGACAAAACCAAGGATCAAAACATGAAAAAAGTTCACATTTTAAGCCAATTTTACAAAAGGACAACCCATAATTGCCTCTTATTCATCCCTTATTTTATTGCTTTACCTATTTATTTCTTACTTATCCTTCTTTTGTCCCTCTTAGTCAGACATCTTGCAGTTTTATATGTTTCTTCTATTTTCCCAGCCTTCTCCAGTTCCTCTATTATGTGGCATTGCCTTTTCATCCAATCTTCTCTTGCTTTATCTGTCTCCCTCCTCAGTTCATTATTTAGCTTCCTGTATTTTCTTCTCCCATGTTCTATATTATCACATTTCCACTTTCTCCTTTCTTCCATCTTGTCTATCATTTCCTGAGTGATCCATTCTTTCTTATTCCTTTGACTTCTCTCCCACCCCACTTCCTGTTCTAGAACCTCTATATTACCAGATTTTATATCATTCCAGTCTTCTTTAACACATTTTTTCTTTCCTTGTGTTCGAAATTTTTCTTCCAGTGTTGTATTGAACGCTGTTTCTTCTGATTTCAACTTCTTTACGTCCCATTACTTTTCTACCCTTCTTTTCCTTTTCATGTGCTTCAGTTTTGTCTTCAAATCTGCAATTTATAGGTTGTGGTCTAAGTCTGTATCAGCACCTGGAAGGGTTTTGGCATTCTTAACGCTATTTTTAAATCTTTGATTAACTAAAATAAAGTCTATTTGGTATCTATTTCTATCCCCAGGACTTTTCCAGGTGTCATAACCTCCGCTCATGATTCTTAAACGATCATTCCTTTCTTATTCTTCTTTATTTCTTAAAGAAGGATAATTAAGAAAGGAATGATCGATAAAAATGGGAAAGTAACAACAAATGAGGAAGAGATTAAGGTTATGCACACATGATTTCAATGGAAGAATAGATCTAGAGGATGAGGGGACATATGAGGAGGATTCTAAGGGTCCAAGGATTTTGAACGATGAAGCTAAGAGAGCGATAAAAGACCTAAGGGACAAGAAGACAGTGGGCTCTGATGGAATCCCAGCAGAGGTATTGAAGACCTTAGGGGAAAATGCAATTGGTAGGCTCACTGATCTTGTTAACAAGATATATGATACAGGAGAGTGGCCTGATGACTTCTTAAAAACTATAATGATGCCCCTGCCTAAGAAAAGTAATGCTCAAGCCTGCAAAGAGTTCCGTACAATCAGTTTTATAGCTCATGTGGCAAAGATGATGACTAGAATAATAATGAAGAGGATTGAGACTAAGATAGAGGAAAACTTGGGGGAAGACCAATTTGGATTTCGAAGAGGAAGGGGAACAAGGGATGCTATAGGATGCATGAGAATGTTAAGCGAAAGGGTATTGGAGGTAAACAGAGAGATATTCATATGCTTTATTGATTATGAGAAGGCATTTGATAGGGTGAAATGGGATAAACTACTGCAGATTCTAAAGGAAATCGGAGTGGATTGGAAAGATAGAAGGGCAATAAAACAACTGTACATAGGTCAAAGAGTTGTGGTGAAGATAGAAGGAGATGAGACAAATGAGACATCTATAGGAAGAGGTGTGAGACAAGGGTGTTGCCTGTCACCAATTTTATACAACATATATGGTGACAAACTGATAGAGGAAGCCTTAGAAGGGATTGGAGGGATAGTGGTAGGAGGAGAAAGAGTGAAGACTATTAAATATGCAGACAACCAGGCTGCAATAGCAGAGAGTGAAGAAATGTTACAAGAAATAATAGAGCAAATCAGTAAGAAAGGAGAAGAATATGGAGTGAACATAAACATCGAAAAATCAAAAGTGATGAAGGTGTCAAGAAAGGATGGGCCAGTAAAAATTCAGTTGAACGAGAAGGAATTTGAGCAAGTACAAACCTTTAAATATCTGGGACCATCACATCTAATGGATGTTGTGTACAGGAAATAAGAAGTAGAATTGCTCAGGGAAAGGCAATGTTCCAAAAGAACCAGGAACTGTTGACAGCTAAGAACATCAAGATGGAGTTAAGAAAAAGATTTGCAAAGTGCTTTATATGGAGCGTTGTATTATATGGATCTGAAACATGGACGTCAAGAAAGAAGAGAAATACTTGGAGAGTTTTGAGATGTGGCTATGGCGAAGGATGGAGAAGATGGACAGACAAGATTGGAAATGAAGAGGTTCTGAGGAGGGTTGGAGAAGAAATGAAAAGTATAAGGAAAAGGAAAGCAAGCTGGATAGGCCACATATTAAGAGCAGACTGCCTACAGAAGAAAATCTTTGAAGGAAAGATAAGTGGGAAAAGAGGAAAAGGAAGAAGGAGGTATGGAATGCTAAGTGATTTGAAGAAAGGAAGGAAATACCAAAATGTGAAAGGGGATGCACAGGATAGAGATGCATGGAGACAGCAGTACCATTGAGACCTGTCCTAGGACAGAGTTACAATGGTGATGATGACCTATTTATTTATTGGCTAATTCCATGACCTTCATCTTACAGTGGAACATCAATGGTTTTACTGACACAAGGAAGAGTTCTATTCCTTAATCCATGATTTTAACCCTCTTTGTGTGTGTCTGCACTTAAAGACTTTAACGTTTTTAGAAAAGACCTCTATTCTGGACAGCAAGTTCATGGTGGAGTGGCTATTGCTACTCGAGAGGCCCTTTACACCTCTTGGGTAACTCTTTCCACTCCACTTCAAGCTCTAGTGGTGCAAGTACATGCCCCAGAAGCAGTCACTATATGTAATATATACCTGCCAGAGGATGCCTCGGGTACACGGCGAAACCTAGAGACACTCATTGTGCAATTGCCAGAGCCCTTCATACTCTTTGGGGATTTTAACGCACACAGACACTTATGGGGGTCCTCTAGGGCCCGGTGCAACCATAGAGGTCGTATTTTATCAAGTATTTTAAATGATTTTAACTTTTTTTTACTAAATAAGGGGGAGAAAACTCATTTTAATAGTATCAATGGCAAATTTTCCACTATTGATCTTTGTACCTGCTCAAATAGTCTGATCTTCAAATTAAGTTTGACCACCCACAATGATCTTTGCGGAAGTGATCACTTTCCGATATTGATAAAAAAGAAGGCACTACTTCTGTCTACCACAGATTAAGAAGCTGGATAATCCACAAGGCAGATTGGCAAGGCTACAGAAAATGAGCAAATTACATGCATAATGCAAATCATGAATCATGACCATACCTTGTATCTCCTAAATGTTTCCCGATAAATTAAAACAAGATGGAGGGAAAACTTTAATCCTTGAGAATGCTCATTTCTAAACTGTTGCAGGCCAAAAATTCGCTGTGCTTGCCGAGAAGACAGCCATCTCCTCCATTTTATGATGGAGGAGATGGATCATCCACAAACAAGGCAAAGACAGAAGTGACCCCAAAAATTACAGGCCAATCTCACTTACCAGCTGCCTGTGTAAACTAATGGAAAAGATGATTAACCAGCGACTGGTATGGTGTTTGGAGAGTAGAAGCCTCCTCTCTGACATCCAATGCAGATTCCGACAAGGACGCTCAACTCTGGACCACTTAGTTAGAGTTGATAACTATATACAGGAGGCTTTTCTTCTCCATCAGCATGTAGTTGGAGTCTTCTCTGATATAGACAAGACCTATGACCGAGTATGGAGGTGGAAAATACTGAAAAAGCTGCATGAGTGGGGATTCAAAGGAAACCTAACTTATTTTATTAAAATTTTTTTAATAATGAGGGTTTTTAAAGTCAGAATTGGTAACCACTTTTCCAAACCTTATGAGCAGGTAAATGGAGTTCCACAGGGTTCTGTACTTAGTGTCACCCTGTTTGCAATTGCTATAAATGAGGAATGAGGAACTGAGTTATCTTTTTAAAATAGTATGAGAAGTATGAGCAGAAGGTTATCTGCTGGTGATCTTCTACAACCAAGATTCCATGATCCTTTGGAGATAGACTTTACATTTGCAGAATGAGAAACGTAGGAAGCTGTGGTTGCAGATGCTTTTGCTTGGGAGAGTACAGTAATTTAATCAACAGCCAAAGAAATTAATAGAGAAAGAATGCTATGGTTTGTTTACCACTCATTTCTTTTTAATCATTTGAATTTTCAGCTTAGACTTTCCTCATAGAAGATTTCATTTTTCAAGCCTTTTCTTATTTTCCATCTGATGCTTTCTTTTTATTATTTATTATGAGTATTTTTTCCATTGTTTTCAGTAACTTTCTGTGCTCTAGTGCATACACAGAAAAGAGCTCTCCAAGGCACTTGCACAATCTGAACCCCATCAGAATGCTTCTCAAGATAACAGCCTAAAAGACATTCAGTACAAAGCCACCCCAAGTACTCTCTTGGATTGAAGCAGTACCATAGCAGTCATGGATGCAGTGACTGATAGAGTGATAAATATTTTTCTAACAATTTTTCTCATAAGTGGTAAAATCCCATGTAAGAATTTTACATTCAAAATTTCATTATTAAGATTTCCCTTCTGATGAGAAATCTAGTTGTGAGAGTATATGCAAATGATTTTGATTTATCTCTTACTCTCTCCTCTCCAGCACACATAAGGAATAATGCAATGATTCACAATCTGAGGAGAAGCATAGAAGAAAGAAGAGGAGCATATTCTTGGGTATGATTAAGATGTGAAGAGACTTTTTGAGAGCACATCTTTTGAAGGCATTAAACAGTCTATGGAAGAGTGATATAAAAAACATGCCTTATGGCAGCCTTCTAGTCTTGTTGTACTCATTGATCAAAGATTTAGTAAAATCATTGTTTGTGTGTTGGTAAGCATTTGTAAAATTAGGGGTTTGTATTTCTCTTGATTAAAATTCTTTTGAGCTTTGTTAAAGGTTCCCTAAAATGATCATGAATATGTTGTGTTGTATGCATGTGTAAATTAGCAAGTTGTATTAGTTTGAGAGAATATCATTTTTAGAATTCTAATGGAGCTCCATTATTTGACTTTCCATTAATGTGTTCTTCTTTGCAGCGACTTTTATATTTCTTTTCATATGGTCATTTATTGCTACATTACACAATCTGTCCTCGCAGTTAGTCATTTTTCCCCTCTTGTGGTTATCCTGAGGTTTGGTTAGCACTTTCTGGTCGATGATATTGGGAAAGCATTCTTTAACCAAGGAATTGGTCTATTGAGAGTCTATTTGTCCATCCAACATCATGCAAATAAGAAGAAGCTGCATGATTATACAGGTAAAACATACATTTAAAGTACCATTAAAAGTGGTGAGGTGGTGATTTGTCATACGTTTTCACCCCACTTGCATTCCACCCAGTTAGGTCTTGCCTCTATTTGAACAAAAGATTTTGTTTTTAATCCAGACAAGTATATTTGTATACTTCATCAGGTTTTTTGTTCTTGAAATTGCACAGTCATCTTTTTCTGTTGTTGGTTCTTTGGTTTGCATTTATCACTTCTAAATACTGCTTAACAATTCTTCAAGGTATGTACCTCTTGATTTCATATGCAACATTTAAATTCCAATGCCTTCCGTAATATTTGATATTATTCATACTATATTCATTGATGTGATATTTTTAGTCATTTACACATACTTAACATAATGACACCTTCCTAATGGCCCATAAAGCTCTTAGGCAGAATTAAATCTTTCAGAAAACACCAAGACTATTAAGATTTCTTCAAGCATTTCAATTTTTGTAGTAGTAGTATTGTTAAAAGTGCTTCGACAGCTTAGGTCATTTCGCACATGGACTCACATCGGGAATCAAACCCGAGACCGCTTTCACCAACGTCAAACGCGTTGCCCACTTGGCTATCCGGGAGCCCGCATTTGTTTTGTTTTTTTTTTTTAATTTATTAATTTTTTATTAGTCTATTATTATCACTATTGTTCTTCATAGCAAATATATGTTGATCATAAAATAATATCCATACTGCAATAGCCCATTGGGAAGGTAATGGCCAACAGGATAATTGACTACAGTAGATAATATCTTCAGCCTCCCATACTGCCTCAATGGATCACAGTGGATTCCCTACATATCAATTCAATTCAATTTCCAATTTTATGACAATTTTGGGTGACAAGTATGACCATCTCCTGGAATAACACCTGGATTTATCTTCACTAAACATAATTTCACAGGCCGGACAGCCATGTGGTTAATGCGTTCAACTTTGGTGAAAGCATTTCAGAGTTCAATTCCACTGGCGGCTCTTGTGTGAAATGACTTTAGCTGTCTAAGCGCTTTTAAAATTATTATGACCTATAAGTTCAGCCCATCCTTTAATGGCCAACACAAACAGGTATTCCATTTGAGTATCTCTAAAAATACTCTGTTTTATTCACCAATATGCTTATAAATTCAATGTATGAAGCAATTGAATCAATCAAAATATTTAATACATTTTATAAAAAAATTTCTCTTTAGGAAACTTCAATACAGGTATAATAATTATGTATGTATTTTATCTCGATAACCAGAAGATATTCATTAATGTAAAAACATGTGATTGACCTTTATATCAATAAGTTTTAAATCATTCATATCACTGAACTTGTGTGATGATTCTGTGCTTGTGACTTGTTAACATACAAATGCACTTATGCTAGATCACAATAATATAATTCATTGGTGTATTACAAATTACTACAGGTAATATCATTGTTCTGTCGAGCCTTCCTCAACTCTTCGAGTAAACAAGTTTGGCAATTGGTACAGGATGCTGCAATCAATTAGGCATCAATTTAAAAAAGTAGGAAATCAGTGAAGGCTTTCAGTGGTAAGAATTAAATATTCAGAATTGGACATTGTGATCGAAAAGTTGTTAATTAATTTGTATTCAGTGAAGTACTATTGGAGATATCTTAATAAACGTTCCAATCAATAACAGTAAAGTATCGAGCAACAAATGATGATTGCAAGAAAAAAAAGAGTTAGGTAACAATAACTAATGCGGATACTGATAAACCCCATATGGTGAAGGTCGACCCCCTCAGTGGGCTAGGGGTGGCCACTGGTCATTTAATCGACTTTCCCTGCTTGTGTTTCTTTGTTTCAATCACCCGCCGCAGCGCTAATGATCACCCAAACAACCCGCCCTCAGTAGCGCCGTCACGCACCTGTTCCCAAGCGAAATGGTTGCCTTTTTCCCACGCATCGGGCGATTTCATTGGGGCCCTGAGAGAGGCTACGCCAGGTATAACGGGAGGTAGAAGCGAGACGCGCGGAGGGAGGCTAAAAATATGAAAGAAATGTTACGTTCGACTTCCACGTTCACCGGTGCAGCGTTCTGTTGAGGCATCACTGCAAAAACATTTCTTTGAACGAAAATGACCCCGGCGCTTCTTTGTAGACGTAATTTCGGAAAGAATATATTGTAAACTAATTCAGAAGACCGCTTCCGAGGGATCTTTTATGAGATTTTTTTTCAACATTCACAGGTCTTGTTATACATTCTTCTTCGTCTGCACGATATAGAATTCACATCTAGTCATTGTTTTTAGTGATAACTCGGTAAATAGAAGAAAAATTCCCGTAAATACAACTTCGATCCTCACGAACTATGGTTTAATCCAACGAAAGGTCGATGGTATTGCACATAAATGCGAATATAAATACATACACACAGACGAGAAAGGAAACTTTGTCTCTTATGTAAGGTAAGAGGTATTTGAGATCAGAAAGTTACGCAGTTTTTTAACTGAATCTGGTCAACCTGCGATTAGATCTGATCCAGCCGATGATCACAAACTGCTTGTCTAAGAGTCCAATTAAGTATTAGTAAACAAGTGATCCTTTAAAAGAGGTTACTGAAGATGGCTCAAAAGAATGGTCATGAGATCATTCACTTAGGTACACTAAAACTATTATTCTGGAATAGGAATTCCGATAGCAAATTTGACTTCGTGTACTCCCAACATGAATCTTAGGCATCCGTGGAACGAACATAGTTTAATCGAATAGAACTAAACACTAGGATGAATTGCCCTTCTTCCTCCAAAGTTAACTTCACCGATCTCCTTACATTTAAGATATTCCCTTTGTTTTAAATGAGAAGATCTAAGCCTAAAGAATAATGCAAACACAAATATAAACGCCACCTCTCGAATAAATAATTTCCTTTTGAAATTGAAAAATAAAGACAGAGTTTGCTCTCTGTTTCATTTGCCTATCAGATTCTGTAAATAACACAGAATCGGAAATATCTTGTTTTTGAAACAAACCATAGAAACGGTAAACAATTAAATGAAATGACTGAAAGTTGAAAAATAATAAAATACTAAAATATAATTAATAATACAAATGGATAGCGCTTCTTCTTCGACTTTTTAAAAACATGTAAGTGATTTGTTTATACAGAGCCCTATTTCAAGAAGAATTAAAAAAAACATCGAATTATGATGAAATTGTGAATATATTTCGATCATAAGCATCGATGTCTCCTTCGATGAAGATCATTGACATTCAAAAACGATTCCCCGGAGAACAAAACCCGTTTGTGTGAGGCAATTTTGAAGCAATGCTTCACTTTAAACTCTAAAAAGTGTTGACTTTGACCTTTCGTTTTCGCGCCGACTGTTTCCTCCCGAAAAAATCGAAACTAGAACCACTATGTAAATTAGACTTCCCTCCCTTCCCGGTTTGTAAGAAGCTTACACGAACAGGTTCCATTGGAGCGAAATGCATCATGGAGATACCCGTTATACGTGGTAATGCGCACACTTCGTTTTCGAGGGAAGGAATGCAGTCTTCGCTCGAGGCCCAAGCGATTCACGCCGTAATTCATTTCATTGAGAAAAATGGAGGGTTGGCGATCTACTTCGGCATAAATGAGAGTGAAGCATTTCAAATGTATTCTCCAAATAATCGGTTTTGCGTCCAAAATACTCCCGGAAGACTCATTGTCGGTTGCAATGTGTTATTTTTGCTGCTCACTGCTGTGCGCGCGCATTTGTTGAGATTTTTCATTATTAGGTAATAGTAATAATACCTCTCGACCATATCGGTTTTGTTTAATTAATTTTATCTGCACTTTTTCCGCTTCAGAATGCGAGGATTTTTACATTTCATTTACGTAACTCAGTAAACATTGGTATATTTTACTTCGGTGTTTGAATCATCCTACGGATCAAACAACAGTCTTTCTAATGAATACGTATATATATGAGACTTCTTTAAAAAAATAATATATTCCCAAATGTAGAATAATTTGAACTCTTTCAGGCTTTTGACAGACAGAGAAAGAGCGTCACCGTAGCTTCCGATTAAATTAATCTTCTCAGGAGATGAAAAGACGGAGCTATCAAGCAAAAGGGAAGCACAAACGGGTAATTGGCCAATTCCGTGCAGAAAAGGAAAATAAATTTAGATTTAAACGTATCAAGGCGAAGGAGTAGCGCTATTCAATTGTTGCTATTTTAGCAACTGAAATGTTATTTATAGAAACGTCGCTTGTTATTATCTTGGTGTTATTGTTCAATAGACTTCATTTGAAATCATCGCTTAGTTTGAAATTATAAGGAATTATTCGCAATTATTTCGCCATATTGTTTCTATTTATTATTATTATTATTATGGATGGACAACCTAAATTCGTGAACTCGGGTCTCTGAAAGAATTATCATGCGAAAAAATAAAACTTTTTTCATTCCATTTGCCTTCATGATTTCTAATCGTAGCTGGTAACCTTTTCATTATCTTACTAAATTCTTTCGCCGACTGTTTGGTACCAAGATTCAGTTATCCTAAAAACAGTCGAACTTTAATTTGCGCAAATATTTTGGCTCTTCGAAGTTGGGTGTAAAAGGAGCTGCTAAATTTTTCGGACATCGAGAATTCAATTTTCGCCTCAGGTAAAAGTGGCACTCTTTCACAGATGGTGAACCTGTCGGGTAAATCGATACTTCCGAAAAGCCGCTATAAAATCGAATTTTCCGCCTCAACAGTTGTGCCGTTACCTCCTCTTGGACCTCCAGGATAAGGAAACACTCCAATCGGAAAGTTACATCACTGTCGCATTCAGGATCACACTTCGGATATTCACACACACAACGATCAATTAAACATACTTTTAATGAAAAAAACGCTCTCGCCTCCAACATAATTTTTGGTTACCTCTCATAAACTAAATGGCGGGAAATTTTCCTTGGAGTGGAGTGGAGAACCCGAGAGGAAGTCCTCTCGGGTTCTCCACTAGATTAGATGACTACTAACTAAACTAACTAACAAACTCTGCCATCGTCCTCAGGGCGTCACTCAACGCCCTGGGGACGATGACGGAGTTATCTATTGAAACGTCGGCTACGGATCATCTAACCTAGTGGAGAACTCGAGAGGACTTCGTCTGCAGCATACGCCAGGAAAGCCTGAAATCTTGCAGAATTCCTAATGCTCTTAGTCTAAGTATTATACAACTTTATCCCCTTCATAAATATGCTCCTTTAAGTTGTTCTCTAAATTGTTCTTCTGATACGAAAATCATCTTTCCTGATTGTTTTGTAGTGATTTATGTTAATTTTTAAGAAGACAACGATCAAAATATTTTGGCAAGTCAATAAACAAAAGTTTACAAGTAAATGTCAAAGTTCATAGACCTATTCCTTACGATTGAGTGAGCCAAAAATTGCTAACATTTTCTCAGCTCCCACATATGTATAATAACGCAGCCGTAATGTACAACATTCGAATTTTATCCAAAGCATACGATAAACTGCTTTTCCCATTTACCAAATGCTTCCTTTATTATGATTAAAGTTAAACGACATTTTCGATGACGAAGAAAAATTCGTTATGATATCAATTCCTTGAAATTTATAAGAAAATTAGGAATGTTTTATTTGTCAGGTTAGCCGAAAAGCACTCGGGTCTAATTCGACAATAAAGGCTCAAATATTAGCGATAAACCAAACAGGAAGGAAAATTCCCTTGCGGTTAAGAGCGGAAATATTCTTCAAAAGTGACACTCATCAGTGAAGACGCTGGGATTCCTCCCTTCGCCTCTGAATTTGACACTAAAATACCTCAAACGAGGAAGAAATTTGGCTGTGAGGTGCCAACAGTAAAGAGAATGCAGTTGTGACAATGGTTCGTGACAATGGCAGTGCATGTGATGAAAATTAGGACGAGAGATCTTGAGAGACTTTCTCCCTCAGCGATTCAGTTCCCAAAATGAATCGGAGTTCAGTGGCCTTTCGCACGGAGGTCAACGGTCTTCAATGCAGGGCACCGCTTCCTTCCACAAGATCCCACCGATATTTTTCCAGATAGTCCAGTAGAAGGTAAATCCTTCTTTTGTTTTCGGTGTAATTCTTTTAGAAACCGCAGCATATGGCATAGATCAGGGCTATTAGCCAGAAAATTACCAAAACAGTTCTCTCCGATCTCTATAATAGCGAATGGAGCGAAAATTACCCGTTTAGACTGGTGAAATACAGAAATTTACTTCCTTCCATCCATAGCAAAATTCAATAAAAAATTCAGGAAGCTGAATACTTTTCTTCTACCTCTGACCAATATTCAACTCCTAGAAGAAAACTGTTTACCTCTGAACTGTAATTTAAAAACCAAAATTTAATTTTTAATGGCCGAATAAAAACAATAAATATACTTACAATTTAAAGCTAATCACCAACAACTAAAAGAGTACTAAAATTCACAGTGGAAGGCTATGTTTGGTGGAAATTCATAATGGGAAATAATCAAAATAATTTGTTCTTTTTCTACATAGATTTCCACCTAGTTACTGCGGAAAAAGTATAAAGTATGACGAGAGAGAAATAAACAACTGAAAAAAACAACAAACAACAACATTTACTTTGATTATTCCGCGCTATCTGTCCCCCTTACAAAAATTAGCGGGGTCCAGCTAGTGTATAATTGCTTGTTCAGACAACAGAAAACTAATTTTCTTACTGAATCATCACTGTTTTTTAAAAAAAGACCAAACGGAAGTCAATGTTCATTTTCGGACGACGAAATTCATCCAATCATTGACTTGTCCCAGAACACCATTCTAGTTATCTCAAACAGTGAATCGCGTAAATCCACAAGAGCAATTGAAGGAACATGTCGATGAAACTAGCTAATAAACGGTTACGAGTTATAGTGAAATATGAAAAGAATGACTCGTGCAGTTATGTGAATGTTATAGATTTTCTCGACGTTACTCCAATATCAATCAACTAATCAAAACACTCCATAGAGAGTATAAACTATTTTTACTAGACCACAGAGAAGTAGAAAAATTAGAAGTAAGAAAATAAAAATAGTTTATACTCTCTATGGAGTGTTTTGATTCTTTGAATATTAAGAATTACCACAAAGTTAATCCTGATTCTGTGTCGTTTATCAATCAACTATTTACTTTTGCTCTCATAACAGTAACACACTTAGTTTGGCACACGGGGAGTAGTACATACAATGCATTACGATGTTTTAGACACACAAACAAAGTAATGGCGCTGTGACTGCTTCATAATTTAATTTGATGCATTTTTAGCACAGATCCTGATACTCATTTTTCATACTTCAGGTCTAAAATGGACGCAGGTGCAGATTGCGAGTATTTTGTTTGGAAATTTAAATATTCTACGAATATTATGGAAAGATTATGGAGAATTTATGACAGACTTGACTCCAAAATGTTTAAATTCATTTTAAAATTCAAGAGAGCTTGGGAAGGTTTTTAAGCGGTTTTACTCGGAGTTATTTATATTCTCTCTTCCAGGAAATTTGGTTGTCAGGCCTTATCTTTTTACTACAATTTCAAATGCATCCTGGGCCCTGTTTTTTTGTTTGTCCAGAAATAGTAGGAAAATACATACATACATATTAAGTCATAGAGTCATACATATTAATGAACGAATTAGTGGAATTTAGTAAGGTTCAGAACCCACTACCATATTAAAAATCATCATACATTGAAGTGAATGATCACTAGAGAGCGTCGGACACTAGTTCCTAGAAGGCTTTACGAAAGCCAAAAGCAGAAAACATGTTTATTGGAATTTAATTGGGTTTTAAAAAGTTGGAGCGTTCGTAATCTTTCGATACGAAAAATAAACACAGTTCTTCCGAAGTCGTTAAGAATAACAAAACATCCTTCTTGATTTTGAAACCGATAAATATCTGCTGACGTTGATATGCCTATATAAGTAAGAGCAGCCAATCGTCTCTAATTAGGCGGGACAGTTCCGGATGCTGTGTCCCGTATGGTGATGAGCCTCCAAAAATGTCCCAAATTCGAGAAAGTTATTAACTGCCTTCGTACCATATCTTCGCAAAAAAATTAAAAAACATCGTTGAATCTGTTAAAGAAATGTTCAATTGTGCCTTCCGGTAATTATTAACTAGAATTTATTAAAATATTAGTCATAAACTGTCCGTGGACAATTGTTTTCACATGATGATATTGCTATTCCACATGTTCATTATTATTATTATAACTATTATTACATCATAACTATTATGCTATCACAACATCACAATTATTGGGCATCTTTCATTTTCACAATGCTGCCTGTAAAAAACTTGCTTCCGAAGTATACTTTTGCTTTTGATTTTCCTACAACTCTTCTTCCTCTCTCCTTTCAGGTATAAGACGCTGTACAGTATCGCATACTACGCCATCATACGTAGAACGGGACCGAAAGATTGACAGGTTTAATCTACATATGATATTATACCTAATTTAATCCATTTCTCCCTATGTTTTCGAGTTTTTTTTCGCTTTCCTTTCCGTGCAAGCGTTACCCCCGCCGTATGTTTTTCTCTTCTCCCCAAAACCCAATCTTTCTTTCTTCTTCCGCGTTATTGTTTTTATTTTGTCGGGCCACATTTGATTTCAGAGGTTAGGTGAAAGAGAAACCCACATGGGCTTAACCACACGGAATTAAGAGTACTATGATAATATCGTTCAGGAGTTGTAATTTATGATATGTGTGCTCTGATGCTATGCTTCCAGTACTGGCAACGTAAGCTCTGCAAATTATGTCGACCTTTTGGTAGATACCAAAGCAATGAACTGCTGCGTTCAGTTTTCACAATACTAAATGTTCCATATTTTGAATGTTGTAATCCAATTCTCTTTGAGAGAAACATCCATACAATATCACTGATAATCAAAACATGTTTTGATTATCAGTGATATTGTATGGATGTTTCTCTCAAAGAGAATTGGAGCCGGCTTAGGAGACATGCATCAAGTCAAATATTTAAGAAATTACCGAAAAAAATTACTATTAATTTGTGCTTTTATTTACTGGACTCTTCATATCTAAAATGAATTTTAAATGGTAGCTTTTTCGCTCATTATTCTGTTAACCTTTCAATAAACCAGCGAATTGCTGAGTGTCCCGCATGTCCCGGATTAGCTTTCGAGAATTAATGAAATGTCCCGCACTACCATCCAAACATTCTGGCCGATTTGATATGAGTACAACTGTTAATTTGTGTATCACGGACAAAATTGTTATACTCAGGAAGAAACCACTTTAGTGTTCAATACTGATATTAAATATGTATGACTCCAAACTATACTGGAATGCAATAAATTACATTAATGTTTAGGAAAGAATAGGAATAACATAGGAAGGTTTTCTGAAGTTTGTTACTACGTTGTTAAAGAATATTTGAAGATAAGGTTTTGATTTAAATATTCCATACGTACGCATTTTTCACTATTTGTGAAATAGTTATTGATATAGCCAATGCGTCCCATATTTGGAAATGTTTGAATGAAGTTTCTAACACCATTTTGTTAAGTCGAAACAGAAAAATAAAATCCAAATAAAAGATTTTAGAACCTGAAAAATTAGTCCGAAAAAATCCATCACTAAACGGATTTCATAGGGACATTTAGGAACATTGCGGTGTAGCTTTTCTTCTTTAGAGCACTGCCCTATGAAACTAGGACTCCTTCCAAGAACGATTTTACTTTGTGCTCGTTAGAGCTAAGAATATGGAACCGAGCGTTGTATTCGTGCATTAGAAAAGGTATGCATCGATAGGATTTGTCACGATAAATCAGTAACCGTTACCAAGTCGTTCATTGATAGAGTATTGGAACCTTTTAAATAATTAAGATTAAAGCTAGTGTAGGAGTTGCTTAAAGAATTCAAAAAGATAATTAGTTTTTTGAAGGCGAAGTAAATATGCGTCCCCTCTGAAAGATCAGATAGCGCGATAATAATCTAAGAAACAGATGCTAGGACCAGTCGTATAAAAAATACGCGGTTCGCTGGAGGTATAAGATTGGGGGGCAATGAACTTGAATGCTATGGCCGAGACTGTTTGGATGAAGAAGGGATGCAGAATTGGATGTTAATCTAAGAGAAGTAAGAGGCGAAAAAAATCAATCGAAGGAGGTTCCATAAAAACAGAGGAAAGACGGAAATATGGAGGGTCAAGTGCAAGGTCGTAGCAATGGAAGTAAGGAAAGATATTGACCTCGACTGTAAATAAAAGAACCAATGTCGGTACTGAAAATGCTATCTCCACGCGATGTTGTAGATCGTCAGTATTTCACGGCGATAGTTTTCATTGGGATAGCGATTATTTTTCCCCCGAAAATGTATTTTCCGTTGATACATACATCTTTCATACTTACATATTTCATTCAGCTCTCATATTTGTAGGCCAGGACGATTATTTATTTAATTCGCTAGAGAGTTGTAACCAAATTGTTTTTTTGCTCATTCTTTCCTAAACTTTGAAGAACATCTGCGAACAATCCAAGCGCTACGATTAAAATATAAGGATTAACGGTAAATATTAAAATCCAGTTTCTTACATTCGTATTCTTCATTTTTGTCTCAAATATACTTCTTCTGCGTCTGATTTAATGTATTTTTCAGGTCCTTCGAATCAAGCGATACTTCTAATCAGATGTTCTTATTGTTTCAACTGTATATATCCATCCATGTAAATATTACCCTGATAATGAGGTCTGCAAAGGCCAAAATATTTTGTCCATCCCGGCCCGGGAGTGAACCCGAGCCCGATCTGGTCGTTATATTAATTGTATTTTGAGGACCACAATTCTGCCCGAGCCAAAAAAAAATCAGTACTGCGGCCCAAAACCCGAGCCCGTGCAGGCCCTAATTGGAATCCCCCGATTTTGGCTCACTCGATCAATAACTGATTCTTTCTTATGCCGTAAATTGACAAGTCCAAACCCATTTCAAAATCATAACGTGACTGTGTTGCTAAAGTTTTGTCTGCTGATATCTTATTGGTTATATTTCGATGAATTTGCCTTCATACTTTTAATTGCGACGTTGAAATACAAATCTGATATCTCACTGAGTCAATTTACGGCACACACTTTGGAGTTCAATAGAAAAGACATATGCTGAACATTTTCATCCAGATTTAAATGTTCTTCGTACTTTCCTAAGAGACAAATTTGGGCATTTCAGTGCATTTATTATGTATTTTTGAATACAAACTCAATATGTTTCACTGCAGATGGTATTTTTTCATTACAAGCTGGTAAACCCGTTGAATCCGATTTAAATTAAAGTAGTTTTAATGAACAGCACCGCGCATAGTTGGATATAGGTTGAAACCGCCTCAGACGTGATTATATTGAGCAATAAATTTATGTATCAATCTCGTAATAATACATTCAGATACTGATTTAAATATTCAGATTTTCATCAAGCGTCACTTATGACGATAACATGAAGAATCGGTTAACAGTGACTTTCAAGAGAAACATTTAATAATAACAGCGTGCAGCAGATATAAAATACACCGAAAAACAATTGATGAAATCTTTTCCATATCTATCATTCAAAACGTGTTAATTAAAATCCTTTAACAAAGTACCACAGAATGCAATTGATCATGTAATGTCATCTCTCCAATATATGGAGAGATTTCGCGGTAATATGTAATACGCCCAAAAAATATCTAAACCGTTGGTTTTACATTATTAACACCGCCAACTGATGACAGAGGTCAGAGATTATCGACTGTTGGTTAGCGAACCGCTGGAAGCTCATGGGCTACTATTGAGAAGGTTGAGGTTTACTATTATCACTATACTCTTTTTTATAAAATTTGATGAAAGAAGTGACAGTATCTTTGTACAAGTCGGACTTACAGCTGGATGGGAATACTTTTTATGTCCACATTTAAGATATCATTGGTTCAATCCAAGCCATCTCCTCCAGCCACCGTTTCTTCATCCAATTAATCCTCATAATAACCATCAACCCTCTTCAGCGTCCAACTTAGGCCTTCCTATCTAATTCCTCCTACTTATTCTTTCCCATATTTCCCACCTGTACAGTATTCAACGGACTGTCCATCAATGTTTTCGATCATTTCAGACATGTAAGCAAATATAAGGAAAGGATTCCCTCCAGGAAGGAGGAAAATGTAAAAAGGGAAAGCTTTAAAAATCGAAAAACACCGAATTAGATGGAAGAATCTCCTACAGCACATCCATCATCTCTTGAATATTTATGCGTTTTAAAATATGAACTAATTTTCAGCTGTTTCCTTTTCAAGGTGGCGACTTCTTGTCTACAATTTAGACTGCATTTTCGGGCGGCATGTTCCAAGAAAAATTGGTGTTTCTATTCGAAGGCGAACAATGCGCGGTATTGTCGTAATTAATGTGTGACGGAATATAAGTTTGGTAATATGACGATATCTGTCAATTTTGTAAATGTTTTGTATGAATCACTCAATCCTGGTTAAAGCGAGCACCGTCGGATCGAGGTGATTGTGATTCGTGAGCACACCTCCGCCCCCTCCTCCCCCCCCACTCCACTCCACGGCTCCCCTCTCCTCCTCCACTCTCTCTCTCTCCTCCGCCAGTTTCATTCGGGACACCGCCGCGGTGACTGCTTTTCCCTCCGCTCCGCAGAACACCCAATGGAAGACACGTCTCCACATCCCGGGAGGAGCCACTTGTCCTCCTGTGGCCATCCCTCCACTTCCCCCAAGAGAGTTTAACGCTGGATATTCAGAGTGTGGTGATAATCTGTTCGTTTTAGTGTGTGTGTGTGCCATGTGGAAATATGGATCGCCGGGAGGAGGGCAGTAGCGATGGGGGGGCGGCCGCAGGTGAGGCCTCCAACAGGAAGAGGGCTCTTTATTCGTCGCTCGTCGCCGCTTTAGGTTTCGTGTGCTTCGCCACCGCGGCCACTGCGGTGGGATTGCCCCTTTGGGGACACTTCGAGAATCCAGAAGGTGAGAAACACCGCTGCCATGGTTACTAGTCAATATTTACGTGAACGCCATATTGATGCCATAGCGGGGGCGGACGACTTATTCACACGTATTTCTACATTCCATGCCAATCCCAATGGTGGTCAACACCCATTATCTTCCATGAAGTTTGACACCTACCGCCAACCCGTATGGCATCTGCTGGGAATTTATTGCTTTCTAATACAGAATTTACCGTTTCGTTGGAATGTTATGGGCATAAACGTTTGAAATTTTGCCTTAATACAGACAAATGACTTTAATCGATCATACCCATACTTTTCTATAAACGTTTATTGCTCCAAGTTTATTGTCGGAGAGCGCCTTGATTTATAAAACATTTATTCTTATAATTTGGAGTCNACAGCAATTGATGGGCGTGATTTTTTAAGCTCGTTTATGCTTGAGTTACTTAATGAACCTTGTGATGCTAACGAAAACTGTTTCCCATGTAAACAGTCAGTTTCTTTTGTTGTAAACAATATTGATATCTTAGACAATCAAGAGCGAAAGCGTATGAAACGCGATAGAGAATTTTTTTGACTCGCGAAACACGAAGGACGTTTTCATTGTTATTTATCCTTCGCTAATAATATAAATTTCAAAGTATAATAGTGAGGTTAGTCAATTAGCAATGGCTGATGCCAATATCAAAATATTAGCCCATATCTGGCGTAACAACGTAGATAAAGTCATTATGTCATTCGCTCCACCTTAGCACATAATAAGTCATTTATTTATTCAAGCGTTCACTTTTTCAACAAAAGGATTTCTGTATTTGTTCTAGAGGTGTACCTTCATCCATATTTCTGTACGACACAGCATTGTTGAATTTACATAATATGAGAAGTTCATCGGTACTTTATTTTCCCTCTTATGCCTTCAATGTATCAAATCGTGAACATAATAGCGTATTTAGTGTATTGAGATATTCTATAAATTAGGAAGCGATCTATTACATTTTATCAAGTTTTTGATTTACAGTTATCCAACACAGTTACCCATCTTAATTAATTACTTAATTAATTCTCTTGATACAACGTCCTTATGATTGAGATGGAGAATAATTAGTTTCTTCTTGCATCTAACCGACCTCCTCAATACTTGAAACGATAACTAATAACCTATGGACCGTTTGCGCGAGTCCCGATTCTTGAAAAAACAATAGCATAATTAAAAAATTACAACACCGTTGTAAAATATTGTCTTAATTCTTCATTATTAATAACAGAAAATGCTGTTTATTCAGAGAAATTAAATGTATATATAGTTATATTTTCTAAAAGTATTTATGCTGATCTTCTCGTCATAGTCTAGCCCTAAGAATTGTTAATAAGAGGTGGATTTCGAGTACCTTTTGAAATTGCTTCTGAATGACTCTAAAATAATTATTAATCTGATTAAATAAAGACAATAGCCAATTAATATACCACTGCCGGCAACTTAATTGTTTACACTCAACATTTCGGCATTCCTACTCACAGAGATACTCTGGAAAGAAACAATTCTGTAGGGAAACAGTAACTAACATAAAATGGGATAGCACCTTCTTGCTTTTTTATCATAGTAGATTTAATTGGCGAATAGGTATTCAAGACAGGAAGGGATTACAGCTTAAGCCACACTCCATTGGCACCTTTCATTAAACAGTTAAATAAACCGCACAATATATAACGGATCCAAAGTTTTGCCAATTTACAGAAACCCTTTAAAGAAGTCGCAAAAATTTTATAATTTATGTGATAGCAGAAGAATTAAACGTATTGAGTAATTTCACACCGACAGATGACAATGTATTAAAAGTAAACGAGGATTATATTGAAATGAAAACAAGAAGAGCATTGTATGATCAGGTTGCATTTCGATGGAATATGATTAACTTACAAATAAAAGAATCAGGTCGAATGAATAGTAGGAAATGGAGTTCGTCCGCAGAAGATTTACTGGAGAAATTGAGCTCAAAGGAAATAAAACAAAAAACAATTTCAAAGTAATTACTTGGGAAACTTTAACAACTATAGCAAAATCCTGGTAGCGTTACTCATATTGGGGAGTATTTTACGAATATTTCTGTTTTGGAGCGTAAATCTAGCTATCTTGGCAGGAATGTCAACAAATGAATAAAGAAAGGTGGATCACATTTAGCTGTAGTGTGGAAGATTGCCAGGGGAGAGATAATGAGTTTGTGTCTTCTGCGAAGTGTCTCGTTTATGTGCATTCAAAGATGTCGCAATAAATACTGCGCTCATTCGTCTCATTCCGAAAGATACTCATTTTATAGTCGTTGAACGTGGGCCCATACTGTTCTCAGCCCTTCCCCCAATGCGCAAATGCAGAATACGATCTTCTTAACCTTTATTGGTAAACTTTCTGATTTTTAGGATTTTAGAACTTTTCGGCGTACTTACATGTAATCTTAGTATTGCTAGTTCAGTATGACTAAGAGTTTTGTGAAAAACATAAATAACTTCCGAAAAATCTTCCTCCTCTGAAATTATAAAACGTAAACTTCTTCTCCTTAAATTTATATCATTCGATTAAATACAGTAGTCTATTACAATTAACATTAACGATCACCCAAAATTACTCACTAAAAATATAAGTATAACTTCATATCATTAATGTATCTGGCAACAGCATAATAAATGAAACCCATTACAAATGACAGCATAAACAATGAAATCCTAACTAACTTCAGATTCCATGAAAGTGGACAGGAATCAAAATTTCTAATCGAAAATAAGTATGAGATTAACATCGTCACATTATCTGATAAATTTGCATTTGCGATTCTAAATCCACCAACGATCAACACTATAATCAAAACATGCATTACATTGTTACGAATCTTACGACTTTGGACGTCACCATTTGAAAAGTGGTTATGAAAGCAATGTTCCCTCTTACGATCGGAAAGTGCCACCAAAAGCTATATGGAAGATACAGTACTGGTATTCTGTCTGCTCATACAGGAGTGAGAAAAGTATATTAACGGGCATAGTCTAAAAGAGAATTTGTACATCATAATTTACATCGAGAAAACCATTACTTATTTTGTTTCCATATTTAGTGGTGATGAACTTTGCTGCTCTTTTCCAAAAAAAAACCTAAGCACCCACTTTTTGAACAGTTTTTATTAACCATTGATTAGAGCCAATAAAACGCATCGCTCTGTGACCGATGCATAACCTTAACTTTGCTGAATCGATAATGGCAACGTTAATCTATAAATAGCTAGTTTGTTGCGCGCGCTTTGGCAGTTTTACTCGTCAACTTCATTTTCGCCTTATGCAGACTGATTTTCATGACCGTTTCCTGGTTTTGAATTTTTCTCGAGTGATTCAGTGCTCGTGTTACAAAAGGAAGACAAGTTTCAGCTAAAATTCGTGTCCAGATGGTGAGAAATTTCGAAATAGGAGGAGGGAGCCGTTGTAGCCAGGGGATACCGCCTAAAACACCTACGCACGGATTTTGAAGCTCGCTTGTTTCGACGGTTGAAATCCTTCGTCAAATAGCAGGCTCGGATTTGCGCAATCGAGAGGAAAAGGGATTGAAAGTAATATATTAAACTGAAGCTGAAGAATCTGTTTCATAAATCGATAATTCAGCAGAACAACCACCAAGCCCAGGCGTAGATCAGTCAATATATCTTGAATAAAATTCCATTAACAAAGCTTATTTACATTGATAAGATGTGTAAAAATACGATTATTTTTGGCCTTTTCAATTTCCTCCGCGGAAATGTGGCATTTTCGTCTTTTTTACGAATATAAATTACTCTCTTTTTAAACATATTTTCGTCCATTTCGCCAGTTTTTATTTCGCACCGATTCCGTATTTAATTATAATATAAATATGAAACATAATTACTTACAATGCTTGCGGAATTTTAGCGAAAAAGCCCAAGGGTGAATAATGAAAAGATCATTTCAAGGTGATTCCATTTTTTTCGATCGAAGAGGAGATTAAGTTTTAAGTTTGTAATTCTGTTAATGAATTCAAATGTTTTCCGTTTTCATAAGTGAAGCTGCCTTAAAATTTGCTTGCGTGTTAATACACGGATATCTGCAAATGATTTACTGCGGATCTTTGGTCTCTTTCAGACTATTCCTAAACAAAACTCTGATTGTTCGTTGAACAATGGATTCATATGTCCAATCCAGATGAAATGCAACAATGGATTGATTAATCGTCTGTAACAATGAGAGAGGGCAAAATGTCTGTTTTCGACGTGCTACAGAGTATATTGAAGGAAGGTACGTTTGGAAATGCGGACGATGGCAAGCAACGGGCGTAGAAATCCAATCGCCAGAACCTGTTCTCGAGTACTACGTCGCAGTCAGAAGAACCGGTCAAGCCGCGGTTCATTGCCGCTCTTCGTCTTTCATATCTTCGATGAACTTTTGAGGGTTTGTGTTTCGTTAGTTTTCATGATCTGAGTACAGCAATTGATGGGCGTGATTTTTTAAGCTCGTTTATGCTTGAGTTACTTAATGAACCTCGTGATGCTAACGAAAACTGTTTCCCATGTAAACAGTCAGTTTCTTTTGTTGTAAACAATATTGATATCTTAGACAATCAAGAGCGAAAGCGTATGAAACGCGATAGAGAATTTTTTTGACTCGCGAAACACGAAGGACGTTTTCATTGTTATTTATCCTTCGCTAATAATATAAATTTCAAAGTATAATAGTGAGGTTAGTCAATTAGCAATGGCTGATGCCAATATCAAAATATTAGCCCATATCTGGCGTAACAACGTAGATAAAGTCATTATGTCATTCGCTCCACCTTAGCACATAATAAGTCATTTATTTATTCAAGCGTTCACTTTTCCAACAAAAGGATTTCTGTATTTGTTCTAGAGGTGTACCTTCATCCATATTTCTGTACGACACAGCATTGTTGAATTTACATAATATGAGAAGTTCATCGGTACTTTATTTTCCCTCTTATGCCTTCAATGTATCAAATCGTGAACATAATAGCGTATTTAGTGTATTGAGATATTCTATAAATTAGGAAGCGATCAATCCGTAATATCTCGTTGAAGAGCGAGAATCTGCATTGACGAAGTGAAAGCATTTCCAAAGAGAAACAGAACCAGAAAATTGGTCCTGTTTTGCTGAAGTGCCCCGTCCTTAACTAGACGGGACATGGTCAGCCTAACTAAGGGAACTGCACAGTTTTTACTGACGAAATCAGGGTATCAGTAAGGACGAGGCAACACTGGCGTAGCCCCCTGGGATGGGCTAAAATAGAAGCTTTAATTAACAAAAAATACCGAACGCCGGAAAATTTTCTTTCTCTTGGTTTTTTACAATTCTTAAAATCCACTCTTGAAGTAGTAAATAATGCTGAATTTAGCATCAAAGAAGAGGAATTTGAAAGTTTGCTATTATAGATGATGAAAATGAGCTACAAGTGATCGAAGGAAATCACCCATCTTCGGTTGAGAAATTTTTAGAATACTTTGTGGAGTACGTAGCCTAAAAGGTTACAAGTTTTACTTCCTTTTAATACCTTTTTTAAACTGCAAGCTAATTTCATACTAGTATTAAATTATCTTGTAGGGCCCAGAATCTCCTCTTCCCTGGGAGCAACACGCCTTGTAATACATCTCAAGTAACACGTAAAAAAGAAAAACAAATAATTTACTTTCCAACCTTTTTTCGCCCGCGTGGGATCACATGAAATTAAAAAAGGAAACACGGTCAATTTTAAGTTGAATCTAATTGATCACTTCATTTTCTTCGACGTCAATGAATCTTTCTGTTTCATCAGGATTCATCTACAATTGAATGTACCCTGCATGTCGCCTTTCGGGGTGTGGCATTTCATAGCAAAAAGGTATCTAAGAGAGAATAAATAAATTAAGAAATAATATAGAAAATGCTTGGAGGGCGTATCGATAGAAGCAGCTGAAAAAGTAAAAATCTTAGAAAAAGAGACAAGTAAACGTGTATAATTCGCGACAATGATTAAGTAGGAATAGTGAAAGTCTCATCCTGCCAGATATTTTCGTATAAAAGCTTATTTGCTTGAGGACCTCATAAAACTGTTTAGGAACTGTAGTTTGGAGAGTGGCACAAACACTGACTGCCATAAAACTGATGGATTGTGAACTGCCTCCTTTTTCAATCATATAAATCAATTAAATATGCATATTTACACGTAATAAGCTAACGATTCTAACAATACGGTTGACTGTGGATGCACTCTGCGTTGTTAATGGCCAAAACTAGAAGTGTCAGACAATAGACAAACTAGTCATGGAACCTCAAAGAAAATCAGAATATGAGGTGAACTAGAGGATGGAATCAGTTGATTCCAATTTGATAAAATCATTTGACCGCGAAGGAAGAGAAAAAGTTCACATTTAACATCGGCATTAAACATCTTAAAAGTTTGAAAACTCCATTTATACAAACTATTTGAAATATTTAAATTCTTCCTACAAATGTTTTTCAATCAGGAGATATAAGTCGAACGCGTGACCCATCTGGAGGTTCATGCGAAATGAAATGCTGTCAGAAATCTTCATTCACATCTTAACAAAATATACACTCAATAATCAGAATTTAACATAAACGGCAAGCCCTACATTAATTTACAGAAAACAATATTACCAGACAGAAAAGAAGGATGAGAATTTATGAGGATTTTATGATTTATAAGCCATATTTTATTAGCTTGAGTAGAATTTGCGAGCAATTTGTGGCAATTCTTCACAATTAATATTGCAGTGCTGACATTTGGATGCAAATGAAGGAATATATTTAGCAAAAATTCCGTTGGAGCGCTGCCCATTAAACCTTAATAAAACTTATTCCAGACATCTTTTAATGTTAAAATTTTCATTCTGCATAAACGACTCGGAGTTTTGGAAATTAAATGCAGAGAAGTAATAACCTCAAAAATAAATATACGGAAGAGAAGTTTGCGAAGCAATACGAGGAAACGTATAAAAAGTAGTGTGGAATAAATAATTACCGAACAGACCCAAGTGATATTCGATCTCAGTTAGAAGTAGACCCCTATTGTTTGAGGCCAGATAAAGCAGAATTTTTCACGTACCTCCAAAAAAAGTCGACCCTAGATTTCTGTATGTCATAACATACAGGCAGCCAGGTATAGCATATCATTACAAGTAGAGATTGAATTGGAAAACATCTGTAAGTACTTAATTAGTACATCTGTACTAATACACAATAAATATATTCAAAGTATATACTCTGTTAATTTATAATATAATAAAGTTTTAGATCNCATTTCCTTCGGGATTATTAATCTTCCAACGCTTCCCACCACATATCAACGAGACTTTTGGTAGTGCCCAACGAATCGCCGTTGAAAATGGTGACGAAGACACTACCGATGATTTCTCTATTTTTTCATAACGATATATGAAATATATTTCCCCTGTGTTTATCAGTGGGAAAGAAAATTACTATGGAACTTTAGATAACGGATCTGATCCAATCTTGCCTAGGAAGTAAATAGTTTGTAAATGTATGAATACGAATGTTTAAAAGGCTAAATGAAGTATGTTATCCATCTGACTCCAAAAACTTGATGGCAATCGTGAAAATTATTGTAAATGGCTTTCCAATTCGCAAAGAATGAGTGGGATTTCGAAAAATCGGTTGGAAAATTCATTGGGCGGCCGTCAGAATGCGCATCTTATACCACGATGCAGAGGTGGCCTAGAGTTAGAGGTGATTATATAATTCGGACTGAATAATTCGATAACATTTTACGAATATACTGCATTTTTTATGTAATTTCACCAATCGCTTATTATTTGCAAGGGAAAAGGATCTCTATTAATAAAAATCAATCGTAAAATACATATTCTGTGTAAGAAAAGAGTTGCCAGGTCAGCCTAGTTTTAGGATAATAGACGTTCACAGTCCTCCTCCATTCCTCTGTTCAAATTGTGAAAGGAGATGATAAAAACGTCATAAGAAATTCAATCGAAGGAAATCATTAGCATTTTATGGGCAGATGGTATTGGCGTCAATTTCCAAATACGTTTTCCAATAAATGTGATAAATTTTCTTGCGCATCGAGTGCGATAAGGTGGATGAGCACTCGAGTCACGCGTGCATTCTCACCAATCATTGAGCGCTTACCATTGTTGCGAAATCGCATGCGTCACACGCAATGAAGAAGGAGAGCGCCTCGCCGTAATTTGCCTCCGTACTAATCACATGAATATAACCGATGCTGCCGTTTACGAAAAACGCTCATTGGTGCAATTGGAATCTTTAATAGAAGTCTTATGCAATACAACTAGAATAATTGGAAGCTCCACTCCCATCGCTGCTGATGAAGAATGGAGAAATGCTGAATCTCTAGGTCCACCGTCCTTTGTTTCTGAAGCGTCATATTTGTTGACAAACAATACACAGTTACGCGTTCCTGCGGGAAGCCTGCAGTGTATAAACGACTGAATCGAATTTTTGATCACATCAGGAAACCACAAGGATCTTGCTCGACGATTAAATATGACATTAAAATTAAAAATGGAAGTATATTCGATTAGAAATTAAAACAAATACGAAGAATTCTCATAAACCGATGAAACCATCAAAGAAGAAATATTTAACACTGCATAAAAGTGGGTTTGAGTTGATTAATAGATTAACCGATAATTTTATTGCTGTTTTCCGACTGAAGCGAGATAAGAAAAATGAAATTATTTATATCGAAAGATAAAAAACAAGTTACTGTTCATATAAATGTATAGTGTATATTCATAGAGTAACTTGTCCAATCGTTTTCGCATCTCAAGTAGCACTTATCATATGTGCATATTCTTTACTTGGAAACGATTAACTATTGATCTAGTATAATACTAACTAGCGATAGGCTTTCACCTTCACTTGGCAGAACATTTAACAAAATATTTCAAGATCAACATCGTTATGTATTCCATACTTTTCTGTGGAGTAAAATAGAAGCTCTTTCGATTTGCGTATAATATTGAAGTGAAGGATGTATGTTAGCTTTAGGTATTAAAGTTATTGCCCTTTCGCTTAATTTTCATGGAAAACAACCTTAGAAAATCGTACCCGGTAAGGGTTTGGCAGTGCGACTCGCTCGTTCTCTGCGAATCGTTTGACAGTCATGAAGTTTAATGATTGTAAGGAATGTATACATATAATAATAATGCGTCACAAGTAGGTGTTGATTTTTTCCTTGACATATAACGTGCTATTAGAAGTCTTCCTTTGATATAGAGGAAAATATCTTACCAGAAACTTCATTAGTATAAATGTTCGCAAGGGGAATTTTTTCTCGTGTGTAGAGAATGGCTGTTGTAAGTAAAACGAACCCCACCCAACCTCTCATTTCTTTATCACCTGCCTCGTGTTGGAATACATTACCCATCTTTTCCTTCGTAGAAGTCCTATCCGTGCATTTCCAGGCGTACTTCCTCCAAGGGGCGACCGGAAGAGCTTTCCATCAAGCCATTAGCATTTTTCAAGTTCCCAGGCTATTCTCAGGCCAACCTAACAGCTCATTATGGCGGTATTCTCATTTTAACTCTTTGATTCAATAATCTATGAACGTGTTGAACTGAAATGGTATTAATTGATTGTTACGTGATCACACTGCTGTTCATGGAATTGTGCACTTAAGAACTTGAGCTATAAAAAGTAAATTTGAAAAGTCTCATTGCACATTCACATGCATTTCTCGATCGAAAAGTAAAAGAATACATAGGTATGGGAAATAAAGGAACAATTATCAAACGCAAAGAGCGGAAAGGAATATAAAGCAGAGTATAACTAAAAAGATTTAGCCAGATGATCAAGACAAAGACATATCGTAATGTCAAACCAGGGTCCTGGTGTCAGTTATATTTTTGTAGTTTGTATATATAAGTCTTTTTATTCACCTCTCTGCTTTATAGTGGAGTACCACCAGATAAAGGACAACTCAATCGGTATTATTTTGAAAGCGAATATGTTTAGTGTGTCCTCATGTCTTAGAAGTACGTCGCATTCTTCAACTGCTACGTCTTTCGGACGCATTTCCTTCGGGATTATTAATCTTCCAACGCTTCCCACCACATATCAACGAGACTTTTGGTAGTGGCCAACGAATCGCCGTTGAAAATGGTGACGAAGACACTACCGATGATTTCTCTATTTTTTCATAACGATATATGAAATATATTTCCCCTGTGTTTATCAGTGGGAAAGAAAATTACTATGGAACTTTAGATAACGGATCTGATCCAATCTTGCCTAGGAAGTAAATAGTTTGTAAATGTATGAATACGAATGTTTAAAAGGCTAAATGAAGTATGTTATCCATCTGACTCCAAAATCTTGATGGCAATCGTGAAAATTATTGTAAATGGCTTTCCAATTCGCAAAGAATGAGTGGGATTTCGAAAAATCGGTTGGAAAATTCATTGGGCGGCCGCCAGATTGCGCATCTTATAGGAAACCACGATGCAGAGGTGGCCTAGAGTTAGAGGTGATTATATAATTCGGACTGAATAATTCGATGACATTTTACGAATATACTGCATTTTTTATGTAATTTCACCAATCGCTTATTATTTGCTGCAACATTAACAATTCCGACGGCAGTTCAGATTAAATACAGCATGAAAATATCACGTACGCGCTCAAAACGCGTCATTCAGGTCCACCCTCGTCCCATTTACTGCACCGCAGTTTCGCAATCCTTTTCAGACGAAACATTTCATAATTTCTGACATAATAACCGAACACCTTGGTAATTTTGCAAGGAAGATGTAAAGGGTAAATATGGGGGAATAGCGACATAGTGTTAACCCACTCCATTTATTTTTCCACTTCGTATTTAAACTTATACGTGGATCAATTCATTTGTCATATTTTTTCATGGAACACAGGATCAGCTTAGCACTTATTTCTTCAGTATCCATTTTTGAATTTTTTTTGTATCTCCCACGTGTATCAACATATGTAGAATATTAATACACATATATATCAAACGATCAAGCATCAAATATATACTATTGAAGTTGAATGCTGAAAATAGTCATAGCATATGCATTGTGAAATATATAAATAAGTTATGATGCGTTATTAAACATAAATATTCGAGATGAGACTGCTCCTCATTACTTTATATAAATACGATCCGATCGATTGAATAGCAGTTGCTCTCTTCAATTGCGGTATGTTTTCATGCAAATCGGAATGCGTTTGAGTAACCCCGTTCTAGCCTCCGCTTCGAGCCGTTCCTTGCGCTGGGCAGATAGGTTAATGCTTCCGCTGCCAAGAATTCACGGACGGTGACGCTTGTGCACTGAGTCACTGCGCACCCCACCCCTGTGGGGCCGAGGTCACCCCATTCACGCTGCCGCACGCATCTCGGATAATTCAGTGCGTAGGAATTCGTACGTCAATTGTTCGAAGAGGAATCTACGAGAGTTAAGGGAAGGACTGTTTCCACGGCAAGTCTCTCCCTTGGGTTCTTCCGGGTGCACCAGAAGCAGTGGATGGAAAGCACCTTTTCGCCACACTCCATCATTCTGCAGAGACCATCATCGACGCTGGGGAAGTTTTTTTCTATTAATTCACATAAAACTGGAGAAAGGCGAGGAAAATGGGAGAGGTTGAAATAATGATGAATGAGGAAGGAAAGAGATTTTTATTAATGAACTAAGGGATGCGATGAAGACACGAGAGACATATAGGTTAAGTAGATTTAGGGTGTTGATGAAATGAAGGAATGTTCATTAGGAAGGAAGGGTTTGTAATTAACAAATAAAACAGAGTAAATATAGTATAAATATTCTATAAGTTGGATACAAATTTATTTTTCTGATCTTTGAGAATTCATTTCCACGAAATATTTTCTTTCGGCCAGTTTTCTTCTTATAAAGTCGCCTATACTTGATATTGTATTCATGATTGAATGAATTTTATGTTTAGTAAAGTTAATATATCGCCTATTTGGTGACATTTACCATAATATTCAATATTTATTCGTTAAGGACAGATTATCAAAAAATTAATAATGAGATGGAAATAATATTTTAAAGTCCGAAGAAGCTATTGTTTGTAACCCTTCATAACGTTAAGATTTATAAATGTAAATCGATGAATGGGGTATTCTATACTAAAATGTGGTATTTCTGGTCAACTGAGCACCCGCGGTAATTGGAAGTAATGACAGAGCTTCAGAGGTGGACTACGTCATCAAAATATTAAGCCACCACTATTTTCTATCAATTTCTAGCAATTGACTTCTATATTATTTTCACCTTTTCTATTTCGCAGGATAATCACACGGCTAACACTTATATATCTACACATGCAATGCATACATTCCTGCAATGGAAACATTTTTCTTGCGATCTTAAGATGCATCATTAAGATGCATCTTTTTGCTTTCTTTTTCAATGTTTATGTACATACTTTATTAGTAATTTTTGTATGTAGTATTGTATTTTTTTTGTAAATGGGGTAAAACCCGTAATAANGCAATGCATACATTCCTGCAATGGAAATATTTTCCTTGAGATCTTAAGATTTATCAGTTGCTTTTATCGTTCAATAACAATCTTTCGTCAGAAAATCTGATGTATATCTTACTTTATAAAATTAAATATTCATATGCTCTCAATTTTTTCATTTCGTTTAGTCTTTTGTTTGTCGACGGACTGAATGAAAGTTTTTGTGACGTGATCACTTCAATTTCCCATTAATAAAAGATGGTTTTTCTCAAAAAGGCCCTAAGTTCCTATAGAAAGAGAGAAGCGACCGAATGAATCCCATTTCGGAGTGCCTTTCTAACGAAAGGAAAGTCATGTGAATTTACTGAAGCAGGTCTGAATTCATAACAGGCGCACGTACAAAGAGAACTGTGGTTCTTTCCGTTTTATTTTTCGTGTTGATTTGCATTCCATTATTTCTGAAATTCCAGTTATTAGCGGGTGTAGTCGTGTGTGCGACTGAATGTCGTGTCGATTATTGCTTCCGTTGTTAATTGCGGATGAGTCTCATTTATGCCTCTGTATTCACTGCAGAACTTCCGTTACATTCTTCGTGATTCGAATACGTAAATAAATCAATAAGGAATGTCCCTTATTTTCTTGTTATTGTTTAGTGCGCGAGTGGCACCGATGATAAGCGGGAATAAAATCGGAAACAAGTGAGGGCGTAGTCGCGCGTGGAGTTAAAAAAGCGGAAGCCGTTTAACAAAAGTGAAACAGATGAAAAGGGAAAATGGAAAGGGTCGTGACAGTGACTGCTCCCGAAAATATGTCGGTGGGGAGTGGAAGTTGAGTCTGCCGAAGAAATCGATTCCCAGTGACGGATGCTTCAGCTGCTTTATAAATCACTTCTGTTGCACTTTCAGGGTTAAAAGATAAGAGATACAGGTATAAAGGAGTCCACAGACTGTATTCTCCTTAGTTCTGAGACGCTAAGATTTGTTGTCAGTATTTTGTTTTAAGCGGAGCATCTTTTGCAGCAATGTATTCTCTTGGGGGGAGAATAATTATAACAAACTCAGAGAAAATTCCCGGAATTTTGGAAAAAAAAATTTCCCTCTGACAGAAATTAATATTGTTAATTTATTACCATTTGCCCAAGCCGTCTAAAACGACGGTAACATTTCCTGTGCAGTAAAATATTTTCACTGTATAACTCATTGAGTACTTTTTCACCCTGGAAACGGTGTTTCCGGCATCAATACTGTTGGATGTTTTATCGTGGATAATCAAGTTTGGTGTAGAATAAAAACTTAACTAGCTTTCTCAAAAAATACAAATTGCTCCAATTTTTTGTTTGTATTTCGTTGTTATTTTATTGCAGATTGAACAGAAAAGTGCCCGTTTTTTCGCGCTCTTTTGCGGAGTGGTTAATTTGAAAAGCTTATACCTTCCGAAGTATCAATGTAATTATAACGTAATTTATTCTTGACGAAAATACAAAATTTCAAATTATTTCAACGGCACGATATAAAGTTTTTATCGATTATGTGAAACAAATTTTTCTCAGCAATGAATGGACTATAAGGTCTCGTAATAAAGCTCTCGGAACGAGTTTTCACAAAAATATCTTACGTTGATCACAACTTTGCGATTTATTTTACGCTATTTTCTATTTAACAAAACGGAAATCTCGCGATGCTTGGAAGCTGAATGCCTGCAGTGTTGTCACATTCACCCGTTCCCTTTTATCACAGGATTATGAAAACTAAGGAACCGAAACAAGGTGATAGCGACAACGTTGCAGGTATTCGACTCCCTATTATCGCAGGCTTCCCGTATTGTTAAATTGCTAATCTGGAAATTTAAGAAAGTTTATAGGAGTAAATAACATTGATTTTGCAGATTTCGAATTCGTTGGGAAATTTTGAAATTGCCCTTTGCGTACTCTCCCCACTTTCTATCAAGAGTGAATGACATTGTGAATTTCTTCTACCGGCCCACAACTTCTTCGCTAATGTGCTAACAATTTTCACACTAAAACTGATAATCTTCTCTTCTTCCATACAAATTACGGTATAATTTATAACTTCGGGATTCACAATCAAAATTTGAGGGGTTCCAAAGGCGAAGAAGATTTCCGCCATTTCGATATCCATGAATTAAAAAATTCGTTTTGCGCACCCAATGAATTTGCATCCTGGGCGCGAGTCATCCTTGCCCCGCCCTTACTTCGGCCCTGCTTAAGGCTGAATGATTTCTATAATCCACGGTTAATGACTCTTCACAGGTCTTCATTCCATATTCTAAATGCTTTATTGCTTTCGACATTTACCAATTGTTATGCATAGAAAAACTCAATCAACAGATTCCTTGAAAAGCAATTCCTCATTTCCACAATCGTATCATTTCTTGTGAGTAATCGGTTATCTTATTCCGTACGGGGATTGCGTATTTTTTCCACGACTCGTATGACAATAAACTCAATTTTAAAAGTCTTCATCATGTGGGACGCCATCTAATGAAATTTTATGACGATATTATGCGTCGAAACAGACTGTTAGCATTTTTATAACGAAAATCTGCGTGACCTGGAATTTCAAAACACATTTTAATTGGTTATAAATAACCCTTTTGGACAAATCTTGTTATAAATTCTTGTTGGAAAAATGCTGTTAAATTTTTGCAACCACTATCGATAGGAAGTTAACAATTAAATAAATTGAAAACTATTATTATCATTCTAAACTATTACATCTTTATGGAGGCCAAATACAGGAAAATTCAAATTTTACTGTACTGTTAATAGCACGCAACGGTGACAGTATGCTATCGTGCTTAAGTATTTGCTATCTTTCTTTGCTCTCAGTGAATCTTCGCCTTACTTAAAATTTGTTCGATCTATTTTAATAGTTATTCAGGGTAAAGAAATGTTTCTAATTACTTTTGTGAAAATATGAAAGATACTCATATATGATCGATTTTGATTATTCATTTTAGTCACTCGCAATCAAATGCTACGAAAATCACTGTTCACAGTGCTGCATTTACGCGGATATAATCCAATTAAATGAGCTCAGTGGCCAGCTACGGCAAACTGCCTCGGATCCGACTGTCAGACAGTTACGAGTCTTGTATTTTATTTTCATCAAGCCCTAAGATCGAGAAAATGTGTACCTACCATTTAAGAGTCATCGTTATATCATAGTTATTCATACTCACTCTTCCTATCAAAGTATAATTGAATTACACTGTTGAACTCGTTTGAAACTTTAGCCGGTATGGCGGCTCCATATGTGTTTGACGAGCAGAAGAGGAAGTCTATGAATTGGAATCCTGAGCGACCAAGGTTAGAGTTGTATGTCATAAAGTACTTGATAAATCCTTCAATAATTTTGGATTGAATAAAGTTACTGAAAATGATTCCTGCAGCTGTCGTATCCATTGGCGCAACGATAAATGTGGAGACCTCTCTAAAGTAAATTATAAGGGAAACTTCTTTGATTAGGGATGCTGCATCTGTACGCTCCTGAACGTAGTGTGACGTAAGAACATCAACGCTGAGAAAGTCGAAAGAGGGGGAAATCGGCATTCAATTCAGCAGGTTAATGTTGGCGGAGGAAAACCAGGCTTCTGAAGGTTGTACTCCCGATTACTGAGCCCCCTTACGCTGATTACGCCTCCAAAATACAAGCGTCTGCTCCATCGACTGTTTCCCAATCTAGTATCTTCGAAACGGGCATTGTGGAAATGACATCTTAAGCGTATTCATCGACTCAATTGGCGGCCTTATAATTTTAATTTACGAGTCCAGTCTTCGCTTCCACGATTCAACGTCTTCTCAGGTAAATGTACGAAAGGAAGCTGGAAATAGTGTATCTCAAAATCCCGGATCGAATTACAAAACGCCGTCCGAAAGGATTACTTCATCAGATTCCTATTCTTAGCCGAGTTTGTCCCATTGTGGTATTCCGCCATAATCGCCGACACACTTATGTGTTCAGCTGACTTCTTTCCTTCAGCAGAATCCATATTAAGCACACAGGTTGGGAAATAAGTTGCGTTCACAATGAGAAGGAAAGGTTTATAACTTAAAAGCACAATTGATGTATTGGTAAATAAATACTCTCACTCTTTAAAAGATTTTATATCTGATTCGGGTCTTGACGAATGAAACATTTTTCATTTTTCTTTTACTGCCACGTAAAACCCTAATGGTGGTTGAGTTGAGACACTTGAAGATTCCACAAAGTGGCAAATGACTTTAGAGACAAAATGCTATACTGCTGGCTGCTTACGAAGATAATTCGTTCTAGAATCGCACTTTCAGGTGATATCTTCGTACGGAAAACTGTAATTTCCCTTTGGGTAAGGGTGGGTACACTTACAGTGACAATTGCAAAGTTATTTCCAAATTTTACAGTCTATAAAAAATAAATAGCAATCAACCGAAGTTGAAGGGAACGATATTTGTAGTTTTCATTGTGCCCTTAACAATTTACGAGAATTTTTCGCTATTTTTCCTCTATCGTTACCCCCTTCCCATGATTCCCTTCGAAATGTTGTTCGTCACTTATCTCAAAGAATAATCAAAGTTAGGCAAGACCGAAACAGGTCGATCGTTAAAAATGTCGTGGAAAACACGACTTCGTTCATTTTTACCACGAAGCGTAGTTTTTGGCTCCGAATGACGGATACTTAAAAAATAAAAGAACGTTCGGTAAAATTTGGCGGCTTTGAAAAATGTTCACCTTTAAAACCACGGGCTTTGCTGAAAGATTTCCAAAGAATTGAAGGAGAAGAACTGTCCTTTAAAAGTGCATTGAGAATTAAATATATACCAGAAAATTGGCATATAAAGAAATATCTAGAAAGTGCAATTAATTAACATTAATATGTTTTATCAACTTTTAACGCAACACTTTATCTAGCAGGGGAGGATTTATAATAGGTGCTAGCTGAGTGCCTCATCCATATTTGGGGCCTCTATGAGACCGTGCTAATAAATTCTCAATAGCAAATTGTTTTGGCTTTTTGCTTCAAGGAAACGTTTAATATTCGTTAAGTAAGTCTATATAATATGTTTATGGAATAATTACATTGCTTATGTCACTATATAACGTAAAAAGGTCGATTCAACGTTGTTTGTAGTAGTAGTGTTGTCAAAAGTGCTTCTACAGCTTAGGTCATTTCGCACGTCGGCCCCCACCGGGAATCGAACCCGGGCGTTGTTTGTAATTTATAGAAATACTGCGTATTTTAATTCAAAACTTGTTTTATTCTTATTGTAGTGAAGCGAGTGAGATTTCTATATATAATTGTTTATGAAAAAAACCGAATTTTTACTCATAATTCCTAGTGATGGCCTTAATCTGAATCTTGCGTCTAATGGCCTAAAGGGCCTCTGAAAGCTTAAGCCTCTGTCCTCAAGAACTATGCCGGGAGTATTTCCATTTGCTAAGAGAAATAATAAGAGTTGGTAAGGACTCTGGAAAAAGCTGCAGGGAATCTGTGATTTTGAAAATTAAATCATGGAAAAGGAAGTGTAGTAAGCGAGAGTTCATTTGGTGACGTGGCTTGGAACAGGAAGGTAATGCACGTTAAAGTAAGGAGTTATAGAGGAAGTGAAAGGACTGAAAGGGGCTTAAAGAGCTGATGACCCTTGAAAACTCAATAAGCACGCCAACGTAGATTTGGAAGAGATATTCGGAAGAGAACCGCACCATCAAGTCCATCGATCAAACAACGTGGGGGAGCTAAAAATTAGATTTCGTTGACAAGGAGAAAGAATTAATAGCTGAGCAGTTAGTTTTTGTTAATGAGAGTGGTGGAAGCGGAAATGTCAAGACAAATACATAGAAATGCTTATGGACTATTCCCTTTATTTAAGCAAAACTACACCTCTAATACAATTAGTTGCTATTTCTTCATCGCCACATTTGTTTAAGATCGAATATTAGTGAATAAAACGAGAGTTTTCAAAAAAACCGCGACTGCTCTGTTGAAAATGCGACTTGCCGCAGGAATTTATTTCGGTTGCCATTGGAGATTTCGCAGGATCAATAAACACATATACGACAACAAGAACTCCAGAATTCCCTCCACGAATATCAACACCAAACTATTCCATGAATTTGTTTTTCTCTTTTGTGCTGTTTAATATCGATCCATCCAAATTCATTTTATGCAGACGGTAGTCATAACAGATCAATATGTTCGTATATCCACTGCTATAATGTTTTACGAATAAACCGTGATTCACAAACATCATACACCCGAACAAGTATATACTTTGTTGTTAACTTTTCCTTTAATTTATGATTTTGAGTATTTTTATTTTGATGTTCTTTTCCGATGTCTATTTCATATTTATGTCAGGTAAAACTCACTTGAAATAATATATCATGTAAAGATTTAGGATACTCAAGAACATTGGCTATTAATTTCTTAAAGTATGAGTTTTACTTTTACTGCCTTTGGTGGCAGTTCCTTAAAAACTCTTTTTTATTGAGAATTTAAGTTTACATTGTTTTCCCAAACATTTTTGCGTGCTTTAGGCACCTCTAGAATGTTTGGGAAAAAATTATTTGTATAAATACATGGCAATAAAATTATGCAAATATCCTAACACAAAACAGCCTACAAAACAGCAATATCCAATGAAAATCTCAACGATATTCAGGTACAGGAAAGCCTTTTCTTCGTCAGAAGGTCACATACTGAACAACCAAGTCGCACTGCTGTATATTGCCTGTGTTTATGTATTACTACGGAAGAAAGCGTAAGTTATACGTTGTATTTGGGATATAGTTTTAAACGATCAACAAATAATTAGGAGAACGCATTCCATTTCTAATTTTACAGTTCTATTACCGTCGAATATTATCGCATTCCAACGATAAATAGTAGAAATAAAACTGGGGAAAATGATACTTTTAATGTCTGTCAGAAGCCTTATAAATTTCATATCTCCTGATTCCGTTCATCCGATCTCTAAAAAAATCAAGAACTGTTTCTGAAAAATCGTATGCGTACTATTCTATACAAATGGCTCTCAACTTTTGAAACGGAGTCATAATTTTCAAAACAACCTCATATTAATTTTGAATTCCGCCAAGAAAATCAGGCTATCGAAAGACTCTTTCTACCCTACAAACCCGCGGGGAGATGTGAAATTCTGCGAGCGCCCATGTATCTCACCTGTGTTGCCAATTCTATTTTAAATTCTAAAGTTATAAATCTGCATAGATAACTCGCATTACTGAAGATATGAAGCATCGTCAAAGAGTTCATTAATTGTTTATTTGATCCCTTAGCGACCAGCAGCCTCCATCTTGTCCTCATTCCGTTCGTTATTTCCTTGTGAGAGCGTTTCCTGGAACTGAGGCCGCATCGGTTCCACTCCACGTGATTCATTCACATTCTGTTCACGGCGCACACGATGTGGTGTTTTCCTGTTCCGAAGCTCTGAAAGAATTCCGCCGCTCGTACGCTGCAGCCACGCACAGCCTACCTGTCCTAAACTGAGACCAACTTTACGAAATTCACTGTGCGGTCATAAGCAAATTGCCAATTTTTAGTCTTTTCGACCAATTCTAACCTAGCCTAGCTAGGCTAGGTTTAGGAAAAGTCATTTTGACGACTATAGAGATTCCTTTCGCATACTAAAACATGGTAAATATAAGTCCACCACATATACATCCAAAATCAAACGTTTTCAAATCTAAAACCATATTTTTCATATAAATTAGGGATTAAATGTGTTTTTCTTATGGTGTTTCTCCCGATTTGCTTCAAGCATAATTTCTAAGTACATACTGCTAAAGAAGAAAGATCTGCAACGGAACCTAAAACAAACCTTTTATGAATTCGTTATGGGACTCACTGACATCGAAAGGATGTATGTACAAATACATACAGGACTGTAATTATTATAATATATTTCGGAGCTCGTCACTTTAAACCATTTGCCCAATTACAACACAGCCCTTGATCGTATAAGCAATCTGGATATGTCCATTCAAATTCCATTTTCGCCTGTTGAGTTCTTTATTTTTTGTTCTTGCTATTTCACTCTGCGATTTCATTCTGTGGTTGCAATTTCTCATAACTAGTATCTTAACAAAAAACAATATGCAGAATATTGAACCTCTTATTTGACTCATAACTGTCGAAAAAATCAGAGAAAATCTTTGCAGATATTCACAAGGAACAAAGGAAAAGAATCGCGGTCGGACGCCCGCGGAAATCCAGTGCCTTGTCGCCAAAGCTAAACTGGCAAAGCACTTATTTACTCGAGGAAACATCAATCTTGAAACAATCAATGAAACATCAATCAATCAATCTCACCGACAAATGCGATATATAACTATGTCGTATGCAAGAGATGAAACTGTTGTCAACTAGGATTCATTTTTCTCTATTTGGAAACTATGATATATTTCATCCATTAACTTACGTAGTTTAACTTTGTAGTACCTATTTTACTTTCCTAATCATTTTCTCCACATAAATGGAAGTCGGAAACGAAGTTACAAAAGTAGAATATTAGTAGTCTTCCCATTTGTTGGGAAAATCAACGACTTGCTGGCTCTGGAACATATTTATTGGGACTTTGATTTTTAATTAATTAAAATTATGAAGAAAAGGGATAGTCAGAGATTTAACAGAAACATTACCTTTTGGGAAGCATACATAATCGTCTCAGCAAAATGTTACTTCGAATAAACTTCATTTTTTCTTGGCCGAGTCCTTCAGCTCGTTAATTAAAATTTAAGTAAGCGTATACCTGATAATTTCCGAAGTCATAGCGAATTGAATTCTGTTGGAATGAATTTAATGAGGATACAATTTAAAAGATTTATCAATGATGACATTGTTGATAAAACAGGAGAGAAAAATAGAGATAAATACAGTAATAAAGGAATATGAACTGAAAGAAAGCTTGTGATACCACTATTGTGAAATAGATGTCGAACATACGTAGAGGATCGAAGGAAACGGAACGGATTGGATTAAAGAAAGAGATTGGTCTGCAATGGAGAAGAAGAAAGGAAGAAATGTTTCTCTGTAATCTTTGACATCTTGAAAGCACTCGAACATTCTGTAGTATGAATGAAATGAATAGAATGAAAGAAAGATAGAGAATAGAGAAGAGAATGAAAGAAAGTGTTCATCGATATGTCAAAAGAAAAGGAAGATTGAAGGGATAATATCCACATAATTTTGCCTAACTTTAGTATAGATCCAGAGACTTTAATTTACATTATTAAATATAATTACAGCATATCACAGAATAAGTTAGTAATAGGTTTGTAATATCGTTTAGCGAAAGGTTAACAAAAGCTTTTTCTGGTCGCTAAGAGGCTACACAACCTTCCACATCAGTCATGGGCTGTATCACTAACTACCGGATTCCTAACCAACAGATTCCTTTTGAACTACTCGTATTTCCGTCTGTCGCTGTTACTGGCGTAACACACTATCCATTCCAGTTCTCAAGGTTCGAGAGAAACTACACTCACACCACCGCGAATCAGGGTTTGTTCTTGTCGCAGGAAATGATGAATGAAAGTTATAAAAACATCCCAATTCAAGGGATTCACCACTTCTCAGTGGGATGAAAGCTGGCGATGTTTGAAAAACATTTTTGGCACATTTTGACAAGCGCACTACTCCACGTATAAACTTTACAGAAATGTATACATATGTCGCCGGGTGGTGTAATTTATTTTCATTTCAACGTTAAAAGAATATATATGATACAACTTCACCAATCATCGTAGATAAGTGTAGTTTAATATAGACGATATAAACCATTCTGTTGATGTAATGTTTCAAATATATATTAAAACTTAATGCGATGTTGATCATTAAAGGTTTTATAATCCATATATATATATATTGAGAAGTTCAAAACTGCATATAGCGTAAAGCAACAAAAATACTATTGAAACGGTGTTGTGCCGAGATTCCTCTAAAAAGCGAGATCTTCTTCGAGGACGGATTTGGTCCTCACAGCGCTTTATTTATCGCGGAGGAAAACTGTCACAAGATTTTATTCCAAATTTCTCATTAAAAAGTTTCAAAGTATTCCATTTTATGAGATAGCTCAAGTACGTCGATGTCCTCTCCTAATAATGTCCTCGCCTTAGGTAAAGAAATAGCAGTAAAATTAGGATCCGCCATTTTTTTACACAAAGAATGCAAGTATACCAGACCGTAATCATTAGAATGGAGTACTATAAAGGGAGAAAACAGATTTACATCATGGCGTTATACTTTTTCAGATGATTTTCTTCATATTGCTTCAGCATCGGCTTGAAAATTTTCGTGAAAAATCGAAGACGCCTTTTTTGCAAAATGTTCTCAACTTTCACCCCATGTATAATTTTTATGCGCAAAACTGAGCGTAAATGTTTGGCGTAGCTGTATGAAGAATAAATTCAAGAGTGCCCAAGCGAAGTTTGAAAGACCGAACTCAGAAAAACCATTTTCGTATTCTTGGCCAACTTTTCTGGCCACTGCGCGTCGGTACCACGAGATATTCCTTGACCCCCCTGTTTTATAGGCAACTCTCAGCATCTTCCTACTTAATTGCTGTTATGCATGATTATCCATCTTCAATTTGAGTGAATGATTGGTTTACGTGGCTTATTGTATAGTCCCACAGCGAATAATAAAAATAGATTTGAATATTGGATAGAGAAAATTCGCTACTAAAAAATCCTTTCTTTTCTTTGCCATTTGTTCAACTTTGTGATTTAAAGTTTCATCGATTCAGTCGATAGTTTTAGTTCTTAACCAGCAAACGACTACATTTGTACAGTTTTCTTATAGCAGAGAAGGCAGTTTTCCGAAATTTTCATCAGATGGCAGAGAACATCTTACAAAATAGTTAATACTGGACCAAATATTTCGACCCTTTTCTACTTATCTCATACATCTCCACATTATTGAATATTTTCCCGATAAATTTATTTTTCTATCGAAAAATATAATAATTTTTGTCCCGCATCGGTTTAATTACATACGCAATAATGTTAATAAACAAAATATTACCAAATTTTATCTAAATTTATGTCTAAACCATGTTTAGCAATAATTCTAATTAAATAAATCACAAATTCATCGGTCTTTTAATGTAAAAATATGGTGCGGTTATATTAACCACCAGTGAATAATGAAGGATATTGTAAGGCGACCGATTGAGGGTTAAAATTTCATGCATATTATGACTGAATTCGAATACTCATGCTCTTCTTGTTTAGAAAATACTAAAGAAATAAGAGTAATTCATGTCACAAGCAGCATTAAGAGGGCCAAGGCCTACCTGGACAATGTGGAGGAGAGTGGTTAGGACGGAATAAGATCAGTCTATGAAAGGACCCTAGGTTATATGTCTGTGTATAGAGCTAACAAATTGATGGTAATGTAAAAGTACATATTGGAATTAAGAGCCATCTGCAGATGACTACGTGTGTATCCATGTTTTCAGGAAACTACAGGTTTCCCATCATTACAAGGGGTATCCACAAGATAAGAGTTCCCAATCTACAGAAACTCAAAATTAGAAATCTATCATTTCCTTAGCTAACATCCATATTTTATTTTGCGATTTTATTTTGTTTGTTTTTCTAAGCATTTCCGGTATCTTGGCAATACCTTCTCTATTCTAATATCTCCCCAAATTCCTAACTTAAAAATATTTTCGGTTCGTCTTCTTCAGCAATCATCGACCTATAGAATGATTCTTGAGATTTTCTTCCGGGGAAAGGCCGTATGGTCCTAATATGGCAATAATATTAATCGACACTGAGGTTAATCTAAAGTAAATAACTACTTTTTATCCATATGACCGTTAGGTCACTCACAGCTCCCTCTGTAAGGCATGCGAGTAAAATTCCGACGTCATAGCAATCCTACACCCACTGTCACAAGTATATCCATATAGTGCATATCTGTAACAACTTTAAGATACAATGTGTTTTATTGCATTCCATAAGATAAGTTGCTCAGATTGAGTGATACCAACAAAAGATTCTTAGGCAACAGTTTATTGGAGTTAAAAGGTTGGAATGTGTGGTAAAAGAATCAATTCAGTTGATTAATTCTACACTGCTAATATCCTTCATATATTCAGGAAATAACATATATCTCTCTTTCCACATAATAGAGAGGAGATTGATTTTACTCATCAAATACAGGTGTGCACTACATTATTGTTAGTATTCTAGAGCAGTGTTTCTCAACCTATTTGGTCTCTATTCCAACTTCAAAGCAGTCGAGTCCCATCAGTGGAATTAAAATCTGTTCTTTTAATTGTCTTCATTTAAAGGTTACGAACCTTTAGAGTGCTAAGGATTAGCAGTGAAATTTACGGAGGATTTGTTCGTAATCAAGCAAATTGTTTGAAGAATAAATTGCTAAATCGAACAAAATAAAAGGAAATCAAATTGCTGAACCGAATAGACCCGAAAGTCCAACTCGTGTTACGCGTCCCACCGCTCGGAAAACATTATTCTGGTCAGATTTATTCTATCGAAGCTGTCTTATCTTATCGAAGCTGATTTTCCATTTCTTTCTTCACTATTTCATTCTTTCACTTTTTTACCCCTTCCGTCCATTGATTTCCAATTAAACATTTCCTCTGGGTGGATACGAATTTAAGGTCCTCCAAAGATAAAAATTCCCATAGTAACAACTTATTTCCTGCAAGTAGTAGGTTCGTAAACCTCTGAACATTGCGCTGTTGAAAAAAAGAGAATTGGTTCCTGCAGTCGGTCTTGATAAATGCTGAAGTGGGCAGTTTATGGTGAGGTAACCGTCTTCTGCATATGTGACCTCTCAAAACGGTGACTCGCAAATTGCGCTGATTGAGGCTCTTTTGCGTCAGACCCGTAATTTGGGTTGCATTTGTTTCTCTTTCGAGAGATTGCATTCGATTACCTGGTTCAGTGGAAGCATCGGCGAAGGAAGGCCCATGCGGCGTTTCTCTCAGTCCTGATCGTTATATCATGGAATTCATAGTAGGAAAAAAAATTAGTGAACTTCCTATGAAAATGAATGTTGGAAATAGGAAACTGGAATTAAGTGCATTAATATAGTAAAAGTATGTAATTTAGTAACTAAAATAGCCCTAGTTTCTCCAAATATGGCCCGTGGATTCAGGTACAGTGGGCTAAAAATCCTCTGTGTATAGAGGAGATTCAATGCTCCACATTGCTGACTTTTTCAATTCAATCGAGTAAAAAAGTAAAGCCACAGGAATCTCGCGTGCACTTTAATAAAGTGTACTCCCTAACAGTTCTTGCAATCACTTCATGATGAATGGAATATTTTTCGACACCCGGAGATTTGGTCCGCGGTGATTGGGTGTTATTATGATTTAGTAACTCCAAATACTTCGAAGACACAAAAAATATATAAAAGCCTCTGTGAATACTGTCTGCCTCTTAAAGAAAATAAATCAGTGAAAAATAAATAACGTAGGAATAGTAAACATTGCAATGCTTTGGAATCTTTGTATCGTAGTAAATCCGCGAAGGAATTCGAAGACGGAATATTATGGAATTTTATGAATATCGAAACCATTTGTTTGTCTCTTATGTGTGCACTTTTTCGAGCAAATCTGAACGGACAAAATCTAACGTCTTTGGTGCCTTTCATTCAAAAAGCGAGAACTTTCTCTAAATATATCATAAGATAGACGCCGATGGGTATTGAATGGTAAGTAGTTATTGGATTGAGATATCGCGCCATAACAAATTTAACTATAATATTATAGAATAAAACGGCAAGATTTGATAGCCAGGACAATCTAAGGATAAATGAGCGCTAGCCAAGACAATCTAAGGAACATGAATTAAGTCGGTAAATATTGTCGTCGTTTTGAATGGTATGGGTAACCAGAAAATTACGGTGAGAAGTACGCTCAAATTAGAATATTTCAACATTGCAGCAAGACACATTCAATATGGTAAAGCCACATAAGAAAGGCCAACTTTTAGCATTTTAGCCAGATAAGAAACGGTGATGCGGGTAATGAAACCCCAACCTCCTCCAACCAACTGCACTACACAAACATTTATGACATTATGCATTATTTACTCGTCATCTGTACGTTGGAATGAGTAGTTTGATACCCATTACTTTGCCTATTCATATACCTATGTAACATACCCCTCCCTCCCCCCACCCATTCGCCTTATAAGTTACTATTTCCATTTGTCCATTTAAATAATCTTAATATGTATAAGCAACTGTCAGGAGATTAATAACAAAACTCAGCATCCTGAAACTGTCTACCCTCTATCTCCTCTCCCAATGATTTCGATAGGTACAATATCCTTTCAGCATCATTAATTTGTTAATGTATATTTCTATGGTTATTTGCATTCTCTCATTCTAATTTCCATTTACATTAATCATCTATTTCGATTTCTCCTCATCGATATTTATCTCTGAAACAACACTCATTTACCTCGGGATGCGTATTCCCTGCGTATCAAAGACTTGAATTTATACATAAACAATACTTTGTTTATGTGTTATAATATGTTTACGTCCGGATAACGGTTTCCCTCCCATATTTCACGCTTCGATTCCAGTAAGGCATACTTCTAATTTTTGTTTAAATAACGGTTAAATGCTACTAAAATGTATGAATTCTATCCAGCAATAACAATAACCATTAATTATGGCAAATCACAGACTTGCCCAACAACCAATTTCACGTGCGGAGTTACTAAATCATCGTAGCACTCAATCGCCGCGGACCAAATCGTCACGAACTAAATCGTAGCGGACCAAATCACCGCAGACCATATCACCGGATACGATATTTTTAATTTGTCTTTCGGTACAGGATAAAGAATAATGTATCTTTCATTTACTTTTATCTCAGCTTTGGCTGTGATAATATGAAAGCTACTGAGGCATGAGCAATGCAGAATAATGACATTGATTAAGGTCTCTCCTTTTGAGTTCTACGAGCAAAGAGTAATTGTTCTTCACTAACGTGTGCTTGTACCGCTTACAGTATTCTGCCTCAAAGAGGAAAGCAAACTGCCTCACTCCTCATTTCACCTAGTCGCCTCAGTCCTCCCTTTAGAGCTTTTCGTTGCTTATATTGGAGGGATGAGGTTCAAACCAGCCTTCAGGTTGAAGACTGTACAGACTCCTTATTGTATCCTACTGATACTGCCAGACATCGCTAAAAGAAGAAAGAAGGAGTAGCAAAAATCGGGGAAATATGAGGAATGTGCGCTGGCGCAGCGGCAATCAGTGGCTATTTTCCGGTTACTTCTTGCATTAGGCATTTTAGATATGCTCTACCTAAAAGTCGAGATGCCTGGGACTCTCTGTCCACTTTAGAGTCGGTCCTACTTGCAATTGCGACAATATTCTTCGTTCAAGCATAAAGGAAGATGTAACAGCCGTACTAGGATCACCTGGACCAGAGCTGCAAAATTGCGAAATATGACAGGTGACAGGAAGGGCCCCTTCTAAAGATACGGACATCGTGTACGGACTACCGATGGCACACGTGTGGAAAGCACGTGTAGGACCAAATCCGTGCCGCAGAAGAGCACGTGCGGTGCGATCGTCTTCTGATACGTACATTCGCGTGATAAAGACCTCCTTTTTCCTGAAAAGATGTTCGTTACACTGAAAAATCGATTCGCTGCCACCGCATTCGTGACTAATTCGATCGATAATTCCCTTTTAATATTTTAAACGAATCGACCGCCTCCTCACGAGTTGTCTTTATCGATTGATGACGTTTGCATTTATACGAAAGGAAATCGATTAAAAATTGTTCATTGAAACACTCTTGTGGGTTATATAGCGTGACATCAGTTCTGAACGTTCTCCGGAGTTTTGTTATGGAGCGTGATGTTTTTTCTTCGTTGTTGACGTGCTGCTTTCGTTACGGAGGGTTTTTCCTTCCGAGTGAATCCATGGCAGAAAACTACATACCGTGTTTTTTAACTCCAGATCTGATTTTCAAGGCTTACGGACGCGCTTTCTCCAGCAGTAGTTCGTCTTTTTAGGATAGTTTCATAGAAAGTAATTTAGTTTTCGACGATCAAAATCAAATTAACTTCGACCATCTTTTTCCATTTTCAGAATGCAAGGTTTTGCTATTGCTCGCTTTCAAAAGGAAGGTTTACACCTGTTACTAAGAATATTTAACCTATTGTGCGTACAGATATACGTTGAAAACCTGGTAGTCATGGATCTTTCGAAGGGATGAACCAATGATCAGTAGGGTATCTAGGCGTCAACATAAGGGAGAACGAAAATAAATCATAATTCATGGAAGACTTTTTCCCGTACTACAAATATTTGTAATCGGAGTAATCAGTGAATCTCCATTTACAAGTATAATATGTATTAAAGTCAATGATACATTTTTTAAATGAATGGGAAACATTAAATCTTGTCTCCGAAGTTGCTTTCGAAGTCCGGCTTTTTCTCGCCCCCTTGATACGCTATTTCCAATGTTGGCAATGGTAAAACGGGTGCTAAATTACGAACGGTCGTTTAGTTGCAATTGCAGGCTGTTAAAAAGCAGAAAAAATGGACCCTTTCCTTCAGAATCAGAGAATTGTTCACGCTTTCAACGCTCCTGTCACTTTTAAATCAGATTGAAAGCTTGTTCCAGCAACATCTCTTTGCGTTATTGCAAGTAGATTCATCAGTATCGTTGCAGTTATTTTAAACTAAGAAAATTTCTCTTAAAGTTAATTATGTACACCAAAAATGGAGAGCAAAACTTAATTATGTAATTTTTAATTTAAATTCGAGTTCTATGCACCTAGTATTAGCATATCAGTTCATTTAATGTCATTAACTCAGGACATCATCCACTTAGTAATCTATCGAGTGGATTATCAAATATCAAACTGCTAGAATTTAAAAAGTATCATCAGTCAGTAGCTGACTCTGAGATTTCTGCACCCTGAGACTAAATCGCTCATTGTGTGATAAATTTTTAGTGTTTTACTCAATAAAATTTCGAAATTTGGAGTATTAATACATCCATACTTTATTCAATATATCCCTATTATTGGGTTTGGTGCACATCTTGACATATCTCAATTTTACTGAAGACTTTCATACTCATATTGAATATGACCCCCTTCAAATTTTAAGCAATAGATCCTCATAAATTTTTCTACAATCAATCATTGACACCCCATTGATCGGTGCGCCCTCAGGTGGTTACATAGCAACCCTACCGTAGCTGAGTACAGATGTGGAAGTTCCGGGATTAGGATATACAAATTCCAGAAATGTGAAAAACATAATGACGAAGCTATCGAAAATGATGACGCTCGGAAGAAAGAGGCAGACTTGTGGTCTGAGTTTCTCTGTAGACGAGCCAAGATTCGAAGAATGGGGGAGGACGTAAGATCCGCCTCAGGTTACCAAGAGACGGAACACGTCGTTTGCAGACGCTTACGTCACTCTCCAAGAACCTCTTTACCTGTTCCCAGTTCCCGTTGCAGATGAATTTTATTATTTGTGAATTTACGCGGAGGGAATGAACGCACGAAGCAACATTGTGGTGTTTTCTTTATCTGGCCATTTAATACCTTGTAAAACCCTATCGTTGAGGAATGTGCACTTATGACTCTGATAATCATTGGAGTTCAAATACCTGCTTCTTTATGCATCATTTCGTCTCTTTTGTCACAGACGAGCAAGAATAATTACCAATAGGCTTACCTTGTAGTAGTAAAGGATTGAGCCCGAGGGTCGACATAACGATCAAAGCTTTTCCTTCAGAATTACAGTTTCGTATTCAAATTCAACACTAATTTCACTCTTAAAACGCGTATGAGAACTTGTTTCAGCAACATTTCTTTGCTTTGTTGCAAGCAGATGTTTTTTCTATAGGAAACATAATTGCCAGAGATAACACGTTTCTTGAAGGTAAAAAAGCATAGTTATAGCATTGAAAGCATATGAAAGTAAAACGATGTTTTCAGAAATAAACATTTGAATTGAGAAAATCCTTCGTTAAAACCTTTGTTTGAAGAGTAATATTACGGAAGAATTGTATTATTATGGAAATGAGACAACGGAAAAGTTGAAGAAGACTCGTTTGGAAGCAATTGAAATGCAGTTCTGGATATTAAGTTGGGTTGAAAGGAAAAGCGTTAGTTTTGATGGAGGTCATGGAACTTAACGAAGAATATAGAGAAAAGAAAAATAAAAATTGTTGGACCTGTACTTAGGCTCAATATCTTTATAAAGGATGTATAAAGTGAAAATCCTGTACGAGGAAGGGAAAGGAAGATCGAGGAAGAATGTGAATGAGAGCGTAAGAGGAGATTAAGAGAACAGCGATGACAAGGCGTATAGAAGACGATGATGGTCGACATAAGGCATGTACAAGAGACCGAATGGACAGAAAATGGTCGCAGGCCGCTCATGGAAACTTTTGTGAAAATTACAAAGAACGTGAAGACGGTTATAATTATGAGAATCTCAGCATAACGTTACTTTTTTCCAATAACAACCTTTTTGTAATTTGGAATTAAATGAGAGGTTGTTATTCTTAAAACGTCTCTTCGCGATCCTCGTGAAAACTGAGGTCCACTCAAAATTCTTTTAATTATCAATTTTGGAATAATTTCCAAAACTAATTGAGAGACGTATGTGTCACACGCCCTATATCATCACATTCTCCAACAAAATACCCTAAAGGGGGGGATTGAGGTATATCAGGAATAATGAGGAGTGAGGTCGTTCCTTCTTCACAGAATGCTGTGAGTAGAAAACGCCCAGGTTAGTGGAGCACAATCTCTCTCTATTCTGAAGTAAATTTCCAAGGCGCACTCACATTATGAATGTACTGACAGAAATCTTCCGAAGAGCATTCCATCGACGATCATCAGCTCTCTTAACATTTATAATTCAGGCATGTGTGTTTACGTTTAAATGCAAAAGCTAGAAAAACAAATATCTCATTGTTTTGATTCTTTGCATCTTACTACCAAAATTCTCTCTAACACTATTTTCATCTTTGCGCGGAAAGAAAATGACTTTACTTAGTTAACGGATCTGCGTCGCTATTGCCAGGGAAGAGTTTTAGGTTGCAATTTTTCTGATTTTCTTCACTTAAATGACGGAATAAAACCCTATAATCCTACTAAATTCATAATATGCAAAATCATGAATGCATTTGTAAAAACTAAAGCTAAAGGCTTTCAATTATTTCAAATAATTGTGGGCGCGCGACAAATCAGTTTGGCGGAATCTTAAAAAGTACTGCGCGATTGCCCAGGGAGCTCATAGGGAACTCCTGATTATTATAGTTCCATCCGATAGCATTTATTCCAGATTTCGAAATTGCCTCGGGTTCGACGGAAGGTCTTTTGACAGTTAATTATCTTTGATGGTAAACAGAGTTTTACAAATAACAATCAGAAACTAATTGCGGTCAGCTTATTATAAAGATAATCATCAAAGAAAGTCATTTTATTCAGCGGTAATTCTTTTATTTCCGTCAACGTTCGTCCTTTTAAAGGCAGGTTGGCGACGATCAATGGCATAGCCGAGTAGAGTTTGTTCACTTTCTCATTGAGGTCACATCATAATTGAGAAATGTAGGCCCAAATTGGACACACGACACTGCAAGGTTAATTTTTTCATTGACTTAAGACATGACGAGTTTCCGATTGTCGTAAAAATCAAAATGGCGAACTTCGAACTTTGCTCAGAATTATCTGTCCACAATTTGCGGATAAGATTGCAACAATATTTTACCATTTGTTGAAGGGCATGCAATTTTATTTTCACTTTTGGGAATTAATATCTTGGCTTGGAACAAGACTGTGCTTAAAAAAGACTCTTTATTTCACCCAAGCATGGTGTTTCAGTTCATCCACTATAAGGAGTACGTGACATTTCGTCGCTAACAGAAAGTGCATTCTTCGAATACTTATTTCAGCTTTCCCTACATTTTTAAGGGCGTCCTGAGATAGGAGCTGCTATCCCAAGCCTTCTTCGCCCATCCCTCTTACGACACTCACTTCTCTCCGATTGATATTAATGGGCGCTGCTATTTTTTTCTTCTTTTACCGCTGGCGCCACTAACACTACATTTTGCGTCACTTCACATGCCAGCCAAAAATCCCTACATTTTCTTCCCGAAAGAGAACACAAGGAAACTAGAACAAGCTTTTATTAATGTCGTATTAGTGTTGTAATGTGCGCTGTGCCAAGAATATCTGACATTTTATAACAATTTTGATATTTTATATTTATGTCTTGCAATTTACTACAAGTGGGGACCTTTTCTCGTCGGATAGGCGCATTTACCGTTAGACTGATACAGTAAGAAATCCTTTGTCCACACTCGCATTGTTCATAATCCAATCGTTTAAAGTCGAAATTCTACAGAGCAAACGAATTCCATCGATAAGTAAGAAACTAAGAAGAAATTTTTCCGGCGTTTATTGTCGAGTTAATAAATGAGAATTATAAAAATATATACGTAAATATGTATTAAATATATCTGAATTTCTTTTAAAAAGAGAAGAAAATGTCTTATTGAGGACTCGAAAAGACATGACCTTTGGTACTGAGTTGGAAGAACAATTTGATAGTTGGTCAATTCATTTCTTAAATATGCAACCCGCAAAAGAGCTAGCGTATTTGTCTATTGTAAGACCCATAATGGAGTATTGCTCTAGTGTGTGGGACCCTCACTGTAAAGGACTAACACGAGGAATAGAAATGGTCCGGCGGAAGGCAGCAAGATTTATCATCGGGCGTTTTGAAAGGAAGGATAGTGTTACAGGGCCAATAGCGAATCTGCGATAGGAATTATTGGAAAAGCAGCGAAGGGACCGAAAATTGTTATTATATTACAAGTTGGTCACTAATAAAAGGAAAAGAAGAAGCTCAAAGAGGGACTTTCCCACCCAAAATGTTATGGGAAAAATAACCAACCTCACAAAGTGTGTACACACTTAAAGAAAAAAGACGTGGGGAAATATTCTTATATCTCAAGGACGGGAAGGGACTGAATCAATCTTCCAAGGAGTATCTTTATGCCCTTTCCAAATAATTGTGGGGAAATGAAGAAGAGACTAAAGCTCATTTCGTAGTTCTAAGTTTTACTGATATTTCATTCTTTAAAACTTTCTTCCTCTTCTTCCGGAACAATACTTGTGGGGGGAGAAAAGTGTTATTCTTTTGTATGTAATTAATTATTGGTGTGTTAATTTACATATTTGTATTACTCTACTCACTGCCATCAAGTATTGTACCTATTTGTAGTGTTAAAATGAAAATAATAATATGCAGACGAATATGAGATATCATGATGCAAATGCCCACTGTAAATCAAGAGTTGGATATTTTAAGATACGAAATTGGAAATCGACGGCAAGATTGAGAACTGCAGTCGCCATGGATTGGAGCTCAGCAGGTCACGAATTCCCTCATAATAATGAACTGCAACGTTCCTCTGGGTTGGGCGCCTGCCCAATACTTTTCCCTCTCAACCGAGCTCTTCAGCGCCCAACTTTTGCTTGGAAGTTAGACAGCCTTATGCTCTAGTTTCCTTATATCCTTTTATGATACTGCTCATTTGGATACTGATCATTCACGTGTTCCGTTGTGTTATTTATCTGCAATGTAATGATATTTTATAATTTAACTCCGCAATCAATTTCAGCAATTTAAGAATGCATCTTTGTTATCTTTCCGCTCGATGATGACAAAATTGGAATGAACTAAGACAGCGCACTTGTGAAATGTTTTGAAGAACTTCTCAGAAAAATATACCTAAATTTTAAAATTACGTAATTGAAAAGGCGTTTGCTTTTCCTAATGAGGTACCGGGTTCGTACCGGTACCAGAAAAGAAAATGGTCGAACGAACGAACCACAAAGTGAAATTTCTTGTCCATTCCTCAGAAAATGTCACTGATAACGTGTAACATTATTAACGGCCTTAAACCACCAAATAAATATTCCAAATACAAGTAAATATTCCCGTCCCGTATACGCTTTAGTCTTGGTCTTATATCCTATCGTTCAAGTCGAGTTTGTTTACCTTTAGTTCCCTGTCCAACTGTGTATATGAAATTAGGTCCAATGGAAACAAGTGTAGTTGTTGCTCGCTCGCTTGCAATATTTTAAAAAGAATTAACGAGAGTGTGGAATGGGAAGGATATTTAATGGTAAAAGACTACATTTACATTCAAAAAGAATTGTCAAATAGAAAGAAACCATACTTTATTTTTGCTTCGATGGATTCTGTGCTAAGAGTTTAAATGTTCTTGCTACCGCAATGAAAACTTGGATTTATTCGATTGCTAATGTTATACAATGTATTTATAACAAAATTTCTCTGTAGCCTTTGTTACTTGTAAATACGTACGTCAAAAAGCCCGACAATAAAATTAATCCGCTGTAATTAAGTTAAATATACTCAATAATTACGAAAAGCCTAGGATGTGGCAAAATACTCGTGAAATAGAATTTGCAATAAAATTTGTGGAGTGCTCAAAGCCCCAGTGGACAATTGTCATTCCGTGTGCAGCTGATTCCGCCGTCTCATCTGAATTTTATGAAGAGCTTTAAATGGCCTTAAAATCCCGGAGCCCCTCTCATGCAATGGCCTTTTAACATGCAGCGCCAGCCATTGCGACAGCGACCTCTTCAATCAAAGCGATGATCACATCTGCGATGTCGAAAGAACGCTCTGCACCGTTTTAAGGTTTTTAGGCTAGAGCCATGCAAATCCGACGCCGCTCTTCCTTCCGACATTTGTTCTTCCTCATTCCACGGCCACTGGTATTTCCTCCATGTTTTTACGTCCGTTAACGTAGTATAACTATCGATCCGACGAAGAATAAATTCAGGGCAAATTGGGAAAAATTTCTCCTATCTTAACTCTCCAGCGCTCTCAAAGTCAATACTTCCTGTTTTATATTTGCAAACGTACTTAAACTCCTTAAAATGATCTCGTAATATACAAATTTTATCTTGAATACCCTTTTGTATTATTAATCATTACCGTTTTCTCAATCCCTCGAGGACGTGGTCGGTACATCATACCGATCCTACATCGCTCACTTTAATTGGCGCCACTAATTTGCAGATTTTAATGTTTGAGTGTCGACTTTATGTGAAGACTAATAACATTGCATTAACATCGCATGATCAGAGAAATAGCAAAGAATTCGATTCTGAAAAGCTTTAGAATCGGCTATTTTCATTAAATACCTGTCTGCAGTTGAGAGATTTAATTGCACGGCACGGGAGGGGTTAACTATTTCCAAATATTGGGTTTACTATAATTATTCATTCGCCGTTATTTCTTTCGAATCGTTTCGAATAACAAATATTCTTCGTATTACCGATTCAGCGTAAGCGATGCGCTGTATTCTCTTTTTATTCTGTGTTACTTTCTTAATAACTTTTAGCCATCTGTATGTCTCCAAAGGCAATGATAACTTATAGAAGACGCAATATATGAATATGATGACATTTAATTCAGGAGATGACATGTACACGTATATTAATCGAGTGTTAAATTCGATTCTGACATCATTTAAGAAGTCTAGAGAAATTCTAAGAGCGTCAATTTACGTTAACCACCAAGTTTTGATGACTTGCTTTTTTCCTAAATTCTCCACTTCTGTCTCCTCGTCCTCTATCATTTGGAATTCGTCCCATTTCCGGAATATTTTAATACACCTTTCTCCGTCTTCATCAATAAATGTTTACTATTTCCCTTTCTCTCTCTATTCAGTGGTACATGTACTCCTCCAATGCAGAGATCCGCTCGTAACTCGTGAAGACTTTTGTATTTAATTTCAAAATCCAAAGGCTTTTATATTCGAGACAATTGCGTGCATGACTTCTCTTCTCGTGCGCCCATATTCCATGAAGTTCCCTACTTTTTGCCATTTCTTCCCATTCTTGACAACTCATCCGAGGTTTAAATGCCCTCATTTGCGTTTTATCTCTTCATTTAAATCCTAAATTTCCTAATCAGTTCTCCTATTCAACTAACTTTCCTAGTCTACGCAACCCCACATCTCAAAGCATCAAATATTTTCCTTCTCTTTTAGAAGTCGCCCATTTGGCCAGGGGCGGCGTAAGCATTTGGCCAAGTGGGCTCTGGTCCAAGGGCGCCTCTTTTGTCTTTACAAAATCTCAGCCCAGAGGTAAATGCAGACGCACATATTCTCAAGGGAATACACGAGTATTTTGTTTGAGCTGCTATTTTCACCTAAGAGAAGGTCGAAGACGGAATGAGAGCATCGATTAATTAAATATTTANCGATGTCCCGCAGAGGCGCTTTTAGTACAGCGTAACTGATGGCAGCGCTGAAGAGTGGGTGAATGTGAAGAAGCGGCTGTTAGGAGGGCAATGAAGCAATCAAGACGGAGCGAAATGCTTGGGTCAGTTCGTTTGAGCCATTCCATTGTGTAATGGCTTTGCTATTTATGCTGAGGATGGGATATTTCGAATTCACAGCGGCTGATTTGCACCTGGCTTATACCGACATTAAGTATATTCAGTGAACTCTCGATTATCCGGGCTAATGATGCACGGATAATCGGATATCACGGATGATCCATAGTGTCACTTTTATTTCCTATTACGTTCTGAACGTAGCTAAATAAACAATTAGTTATTATTTGTGCACGTGGCCCGTTTTTGCGACTGTTTTATGGACTCGTTAAGAGTTTTCTTCACCCGGCAGCGGATCTCTTTAGCAGCGATGTAATTGTAATCCCGTTACTACATAGAAAAGCTCTTACGTACATACGTAGGTCCTGCTCATGCATTTGAAAATATCTATGTATTTTATGGTTTGAATTATTTCAAAAAGAGCGCAGAAAATATCGCAAAAAAACCATGCACGGATGATCCGAGAAACGGATAACCTGTAATGTATTGTACATATTTTCTCCATCCATTTCTTCACTTAATTCCTAAAATCTCTTTTATTACTCTTTGACACTTCTCTGTTTTAGAGCCTTTATCTCAAAACCCCTTTTTACTTTATTTAATAAAAATTCAAAGTCAGTAATAAATTAATCGGAAGATTGGTTTAATAAGAAGTGCCAAAATGACCTTAGGCGGTCTTAGGCCTGCGCCGCATTTAGCAATCTTGAGAATAAAGTCGGGAACTATGAGGTGTTAGAGAAGATTAGAGTTGACGGCTAGATAATTGAATCTATTGAAGGGAGAGAAACTAGATAGATGTAAAGGAGGAGCTGTGTGATGAAAGAATGGAACCTTTATTTTGCAAGACCCCATTTCTTCTACAAAACCTCCTTTTAACGCCGATGAAGAAAGGAGAAGAGTTTGAAGAGAAAATTATCCACTACTTAAGGTCGAGAAAGAAGAAACCAAAGCTACGGGAAATTGCCAACAAAAAGAAGGAAGAAAAACACGATAAAACACAGCAAAAACTACTGCACGCAAAAAATGCGCGTATAAAGAAATCAAAAAAACTCTATAAAAATATAGAATATACAAAGAGAAACAAAAGAATATATTAAATAAAGGTAAATACTGCGAAAGGCATTTGGGGACGCACTTTGAAATTAAAATTGCATTTAATTCAAAGCCCTTATATGGTGTACATCGTGCAAACACCTAAGTCTCCAATCTACCTGGTTTGTGCGCTTTAAAAATCCGGGAAAGGAGACTAAAAGTAGCTCATCCGTTATCGCTTTCATTCCGCGAAATCTCATCTTGCTTCGGAAATCGCGTTGATGAGTACGAGTCACTATATTTCCTATTTTATCGTGTAATTCACTACCCAAAAAATTCTCGAAGAGTTTGTATCTACACTCGATTCTTCTGTCCTCAAGAGATTTATATATAAATTACTATGGTTAAATACAGATGCTATGTTATGTTATACACAAGATAAAAAAGTTTATAATCTATTAAATTTACATATGGAGTAGTCGCCGTTGTTTAGATCAGTGCTTCCCAACCAGTAAGCCACAGACAAGGTTAACGTACCTTTCCATTTTTTTTATTGCGCATGCACTTAATTTTGCCAGATATCTTTTGTTTTTAATGTTTTTATGATAAGTTTTTAAAATAATTTGCTCCGGACATTTCCTTTCCTTATTTTTCAATTTAATCATATGGAAACTAATACACCTTGGTGGTATATAATAATATCACATACCACCAAGCAAAGGCCGAAACAATCAAAGTTATAACCAAGGCGTGGTTCAATTCTATACAGTTGGAAAAGTGTGCCATCGAAGAAGGGAAGGTCCGGAAGCACAAGTTTAGGTCATAATGAGTAATTTGAGGAAGAAATGTAAAGAAGGAATAGACAGTTAATGAAAGAAATATTCGTAGCAGTGGAAAAAAGGAATCTGAAAGAAGACAGCTAAGAGGTGCAATTAGAGTAATGACGGTGACATAAAAAAGTAAATCGTTCGTTCTTTGGATGCGTAGGGATTCAGGCAACCCAACAAAGGCGTGATTAAAGCGGAAGAGAACACTTTTACTTTCTCACGGAATGGTGGAATAGCGAAATAACACCTGTGCGAATGTTCTTCTTGAATATTTCGATGTTGGCTGCACCGAGGGCCGTATTAGGCCGCATGTTCCCCGCGCGCGGCCTAAATCGACTTGGTGTGCATTCGTTGGCAGAGACGCCGCTATTTCACGCTAATGAAAACGTCTTTGTATTCCCTTTTCGTCTGTCGACTGTTTCACGGAGTTCTTTTTATAGTTTCGTGGCGAAGGTATTAATGGAGTTGAGAGAGGTCAGCGGTCTGCGTCCACACACACCGTTACTTCTATCAAATCTCTCTTCGACCAACTTTCTCTTATGTTTTTCCGCGCGTTTCTAGCTCTACAAAACACATTCAAATAACAGCTCAAACTACGTTCGTTATTTATTATTTTTAAATACGAGCCAATATTATGCATCGAATAATGAGCTTGTAGTGAAGTTAGTAATTTGAGTAGTTTCAACTCCAGTAGTTTCCATGGGTATACCATTTCCATCTATCGAAGGCCTTTCGTGTGCATTCCTCATAAGGGAGAGGCAAATGAGTGCCTCTTTTTTCCGAGCTTCCTCATCCTTCCGCTTTGTTTTTTGTGCCACTTTAAAAGCACTGAAAAACTACGACAGTCGACAAGCGATGATTTACGACTTCCGTCTTCTTCGTTCGAATGCGCGCGGTTTTTTACCGGAAATGGACTACTCTTGATTACTCGCTCGAGCGATTTTTTATCAAACCCCGTTTTGTTGATTGACCCACTTTTAAAAATTATTATTACCCTTGAACTTGATACTCTAATGAAGGAATACAGATTACCTCATCCTTCCCCTGTTTAGCCTCGTTAAGGATGGAATAATGATGGACAACTTAAAGGGGAGGCATTCATCTTAATCAAATCAGGGTACTTTGCTATTTATGCTGAGGATGGGATATTTCGAATTCACAGCGGCTGATTTGCACCTGGCTTATACCGACCATTCAAGAGATTCCATACAGGCTGTAGAGGACGGAATACATTGCAAAAATTACTATCATTGCAAATATATGTTGAGTTACCATAAATGACGTTGGAAAATATTCGTAGCAGGACCACAAAAGATAGTTAAGATATGCCCAGAAACAAACCCCTAACATGAATGCCAAAAATGTTACATTCTAAGCTCGAGGAATCTCGTTAATGTAATTAGTTATGTCATTTTTTATAATCTTACCATCTGCTATAATTCCATTAAAAAAGTTATAAGGAGTCCTCTGCGACTTAGAAACTTAGGAATTGTCTATGGTTATCGTGTGTATTGTTCTTGATTCTTTTATTAATGTTTTCTATGGATTATTTAAGCAGAGAGTGTCTCCTGAGACTGTGAAGGTGTTTTATTAGAACAGTGACACCTTCACTTACGAACCTTTCTACATAGGGAATTTTCGACATACGGCCTATTTTCTTACTCCATTTCGAAATTTAGATACGCAGGGATTTGAGTTAGAGGTCTAAATCTTATATCTGTTAACTGTATTCTGTGGGATTCTTTCTTCCCAATTGTTATCCTAAAGGGGGGGAATTAGAGCAAATCATTCTTTATGAATTAACTAGCTGAAGTGCCCGTTGATTCTCAACGGGGAAAATAGATGTCGGATTAAATATAGCATACCTATTTGTACATAAGAGAAAATAAAATCTTGCATCTTAGTTTAGTCGAATGGGACAGGTTATCGAAAACAAAAATTTTCTTACCAAAGTTCGAAGCCGAAATCTACAATCAACGATAAGAATCGATAAGAATGGGATTCTTTATGGAATTCCCTTCTCATAAAACATGTCTCAAGTTAATCGTAAAATATGTCAAGAGTCCGAACTGATAAATAAAAAGTTACTCACCCATCTCCATTAATTTATTACGGTGCCACGCATGTTTGTTGCCCCTGCAATTCATCACTACAAATTGTTCGTGACTGTAATAGTTCGAATCTCTTAATAATTTCCTCCTCTTCATATCGTCAATTACCTCTAAATGGGCCTACGTAAATACACATGCATTCTTATGGGAAAATGCAGAAAAAAACCCACAGAATTTCTGCTTTATATATGTAGACTACTAAAGGCCCCCATCAAGCATGATGAGCTTAATTTAGTTTAAAAATGTATCTATCATATTTTTAAACTTAATTAAGCCTGTCCTCCTAAGCACAAAAAAANTAATAACTCAATATATTTCTCAACATTATTTATAATATTTATTCTACTGTTTTCAAGTCATGAAAGCCTACTTTATGTAAATTTCTTATAAAAATTATAAGAACTGATTATCCCCGTGCACTTATATGGGATAATTGATGAAATCAACATTCAACAATGGCATTAGTCGTCAAAGGAATGGGTTGTTTATTTCCCAAAAAATTTACGAATTCTCCGTCTATTTTATCAAAGTTCTCACAATTTCGAAATTATATGAATGATTCACAACTAAAATAAGAATCTATGATCATTTTCCTTTCTTTGAAAACTTTGAAACTTTGAAAAAATAGTCGTATATTTTGGAAATAAACAAACAAATTATCCCTTTGACGACCAAGGCAATTGTTGAATATTGATTTCATGAGTTTCCCATATAAATGCACGGGGATTATCAGTTAGTATACTTTCCATAAGAAATGTATGTAAAATAGGTTTTCGTTACCTGCAGAGGTTGTTTCTTTTACAAAATTATATGGGAAACAATGGTCCTACGAAAAGAAGAGAAGTGTCAAAAGAAAGGAAAATGATTATAGATTCTTATTTTAGTCGTGAAATATTGATATAGAAATTTCGAAGATTTTGATAAAAAATTTGACACGGAAATTTCGTAAAATATTTGGGAAATAAACAACCCATCCCTTTGACGACTAAGGCCATTGTTGAATGTTGATTTCATGAATTACCCCATATAAGTGCACGGGGATAATCAGTTCTTAGAACTTTTATAAGAAATTTACGCAAACAAGACTTTCACGACTTGAAAACAGTAGAATAAATATTATAAATAATGTTAAGACGGCTCAAGGAGTCTATTTAATTTGAATATTAATAATAAGTCCCGTCATGATTGATGGGGGCGTTTACTATTTATAATATAATTTACATTTTCACTTTCGGAAGGTTTCCGACAACAGGAACTAAAAAGAACATTAAAAAATGGAATGATTTGTTCAACAGATACCTTTTAATGGAAAACATAATTTTATAACGCAATAGAAATATTTTTAGCCTTTTTCATAGCGGCAGAAATGTTGTAAATTTAGAATATTTAACAGCGGTGATAACTGAATTACTGTTCCAAGAAGTCTTACCGTGAGACCGATGTTTTTGGCCAACGTGCTCTCCGTTATGTTGGCGAAAGGTTTGTCAGCGCCCCAACACTCGACATATTTGGTCATCTTTCCCGGAGGCCGGCCCCTGACACCTGTTTCCTGGCTTCCATTCCTCCCATCAGCCATTGCGACACCGCCATTATCCGCCGCGTCGCCATCTTGATTCCTCTTTAATAAGAGATATCACATTTAATTAGCATTTTCGTTAAGGTTCTACAAATAAACAAGGAAATCAGGGGAGGATTTCAAAGCGGACGCAACAACTATCCGGGAAAGGCATTATTAATTCGATTTATTGTCGCCTTTGACGGGCGATTTTTTATGATTAACCTGTGTTGCGATTTGTGCATTATGTGAACAAAATTAGGAGAATCAGAAATGAGAGGTGAAA
>KZ308465.1:874092-950259 GCA_000376725.2 Ladona fulva | reverse complement strand
ATTTAAATGAACTTAGAATAATAAAATGATAGTGATATGAAAATGTATAATGAGTGATGAAATAATAAAATAAACTTAAACGGTCGCTTAAAACATTCTCATAAAACATTCTTATAAAATATAAAGAAAACTGAGAATATGGCATAAATTACATGTTTTAAAATGAATAGTTATAGCATGGATAGAGAAACCAGGTTTTAGGTCAGGGAAAGCGAGACAGAACGTTATCCTTAAGGGTATAGGCAACTTGTAGTTTCCGCTTATTGAGTTGTGAGTGCAGATTAAATGTTCGAATCAATACCTCGCATAGCCACTAAGAAAGAGCCAATTTCATTGAACGTCATGATTTATCAAATCACTCTTACGTTCCAGGAACAATGTAAAGGCAACGATTACTTGGATTAACTCTCATCTGTAGATATAGGTGGGGCAAGTGAAACAATTACAAGTTAAGTACAACCGGGACGATTTGTCACCTTTTAGCAAACAAAAAGTGAAAAAAAGAACAGATAAGGCCAATAGAGAGGCAGATAAGATGAAGAAATGTTTAAAAAAAATTCTTTCCCTTATCGTTGTTGAAGAATATACAAGAAAAATCGTCCATAAGGACCAATTATTTAAAGATATATTAATTCCTTCTTTAAAGAAGGGTTGGAATTTAATAGTCTGCAAGTATTATTACTTTTGCTTGAATAAATTCGATACGAAGGCAATAGGATATCGCAAATCACAAAGAGGTACGAAGCAGAATGCCCCGCTGTGGCATAGCTACTCGAGTTGTAAGAACTCCTCTGCTTTGGAGTCAATCGATGTCCCGTAGAGGCGCTTTTAGTACAGCGTAACTGATGGCAGCGCTGAAGAGTGGGTGAATGTGAAGAAGCGGCTGTTAGGAGGGCAATGAAGCAATCAAGACGGAGCGAAATGCTTGGGTCAGTTCGTTTGAGCCATTCCATTGTGTAATGGTCTCCTGTTAGGTCAGTGTTATCTTTTCTCTCGGAGAGAGGTTCCTTTCGGGCAAATACCTCACAAATGTGTGTTAATGAGTGAACAAACACAGCATTTCTGCTATTCCTTCCAAAAGGAATATGCTTCCTTAAGAAGAAAATATGTAACAAACATGTCTTCCGAATCCAGGCGGGATATTTATCTCGAGGTTAAGGTATAACTATTGCTTAAACGGCAATTAACGCATTTCAGGACTTTCCGAAATTCCCATCCCTATTTCCCAACCAATGAAGGAAATTACAGTTATCTTAAAAGGATCTATTGCGAAAGATTGTGTTTAGAAGTAAACAACTGTATTGCATCTCAGTCGCCATGGAAATTAGGATAAATTAAAGTATGGTAATAGCAGTAGAAGTTTGACACGTGATTCGGAACATAATAATTTAATTGTAAGGAGTGAAAAGTTAGAAGACAGTTTCCGTTGGAGATTATCCATGGAATGGGGGCAAAGATGAAATTAATTTATAAGGAAGGGAAAAAGAGACTGAGGAGGATTTCCGTTCTACTTGCCCACCTGCTTACTTCAACTTCCTTCCCTTAAAAGGGTGTAAACAAATCCTTGGAAACCAGTATCCTCGTGGAATAATTAAAAAATGGCCGCAGGAGAGCGAGACCAGTGTCTTCAGAAAGATAATTCGCTCAACATTATTACTTAAACCATTGAACATCGTTTACTGTGACTCAAATTACGCAAATTTTGATTAAATATGTCGCAATTCTGCAAAATTTACAACTTTCAAAGACCGATGCTTGGACTACCAACCTGTGCAACAACTAACCCTCAATATTTCACTATTATTATTATATTATATAATTATATAATTTCAATAATTATTTCACTTTCTCGCCGATATCACAAGATTACTTTAAAAATTAAGGAATCGATAGATCCTCGACTTTTTGTCGCTGAGAATGGATAAACACGATTTTACGATTACTGCCTTATTTCCCTACAGTTTGCTGAAATGCAAACGAAGTATTTGTCTACCGAAATATTTCTAATGTCATGAGATATATTTTACCGTTAAAGTATAATCTACTTGAGAAACAAGACTTTCTTTTTCAATTGTTTTCCACCTAGTCGTCAATTAATCAAGTCAACTCAAGAAGTCGCTGATAAAGACGATTTCACGATCTTCTCGATTCACTTTTTCGACCGATCGATTCCGACACTGTTGCGAAGGCCTCCGAAGACAAGGTCACGGGCGATTTTCGCCGCTTTGAGAATGAATGGACCACGACGATGCTGCAAGAATCTATATCCAGATCCACACTAACAAGGTCATGACAAACCATAGCTAATGAACAGGTATCGCCTCGGAAATCTGTTTGAATCACAGCTGTTTAATTTATCGGAAAGCTTCGGTATTCAGGTCTTTTATTGAGGAATACCACCTGAGTGACTTTATCGAAGCCGAAACACCGCCGTTGACTTGAAATAAACAGCTAAACTGCTCTTCGTTGGAACATCTCTAAGTTGGAGATTAATCCTAGTTCGTGAGGGTCCCAAATCGCGCCGAAATTATCGAGGAGAGGTCGTATAAGGAAAAGAATGCGCTACATCTTCTACTCTCAGGTAGATGGGTAGACTTCTACTAGCTACTAATTGCATTCCATTCTTAATAAACTTGGAATATGCGCGTTGAAGGAGAAAAAACTACAACGTGCAACTCTTAGGTGTTTCTGAAGACGTACTAACTCGAAATCATAGCCTGAAATTCGATTTGGTACGCGAAGTTTATGGAACGCGTAACAATCATAGCTTCTCACTTAATTATAGAAATCTATCTCCAAATCTTTGCATGAACTTGAAATAATTCTCAAGCCTCTTTGTAAGACACTGGATTTGTCTTGCAGCGTTACCTCTCTTTCCATGAGAGTATGATCGGTAAACTTAACCATGCTATTTACATAATCCACTAGACAATTAAAGGAAATTAAAGAAAATATTGGCCCAAATTCCCTTCCCTGTGAAGAGTGAATGTGTAACTTCTGGACCACATCTATTCGCTAATAGGTCTTATAACACCGAAAGAATTCCACCGTGACTCATCCTTACGCAACTCTTTTCCATGGTTTGATCTTCTGAACTCGGAGCGTAAAGCTTCCGGCTTCAAGCGATACAGGAGTCTTTTTTCGAAACCTTTCCCATACATTTAGAGAAAATCTTCACACTAATCACCGTAGTAAAGTATAAATTTCGTACTCCTGAGTGTCACTTAGAGAGTGACACCGTAAATAAACTGCTTCTTCGGGTTTTTGGTGCCTTTTTCCACTTTTTCGCCTTCTGCTCTTCTTTTCATTTCTCCATTTTTTTAATCCACCGATTTCACCGAGAACTCCTTCCTCTTTTCCCTCCCTTTGCTTTGCAGCTGTTGAGTCCACACACATTGCGAATAAATGTCTCGCCTCAAATTCTTAGAGTGAATTGAGTCTCTCAAAACGTATGTACTTGTGGCCCTGTAGCAATTTTATGCAGTTACAGAATGAATGTGAATGAAATTAATTGCCACAAATAATAGTCGTGTTAAGTTCCCAGTTTCTTACCTGAAAAATGCCAACCAGAATCAGAGTATTTAAAACCGTTTAAACGCTCAGAATTGTTATTTTCCTTTGCGTGAACTTTATATGCAAATAGAATGAAAAAAGCTTAAATTGTATTAAATTCGCAAAAATAATTTAATCCTCTTACACAGTTTAAGTTTTGACAGTTTTTTCTTATTATTACTTGATTTATTGACGAAGTTGGGCACTTAACTCACTAACTCACTCTCTTACACTTAACTTCATTCGCCAATATTATATGTTTTCAAAATAATGCAGAGGGAAAACGATGGATTTGATTTCAACAAATCTGTACATCTTCATTATTATCCTTATGATACAGAATCCATTAAAGAAAAAAATAAATTTCAAGCATTAATTCAATAAACTTAACTTTCACAATAATTTCTCTAGAAATAAGTATACCTTCCTGATGACGTGCATTATTTGTGACGATAGTTCTATGGAACAAACATTTTATCCGATTTTTAGTATCATCACTCAGTTGACAATTTTGGTTGGTTAAAATAAGAATATATCCCGAATTTCTTCGAAATCTACAGAATAAAATTAACGAACGCAAGAACACCTTACATTTCTTGTAGATTGCTTGCAAAGCGACTTGAGACGACGAGGAACGTGAAAAATAAAATATATAAGGTGGTATACCCTATCATAAGTACAAGATACAAGATGGTATACTCTATCATCTGCGTGGTATTAAGTGCAAAATTTTAAAATTATTCCCCCTTATTTTGCTGAGTTTTTGAGAACACACAAACTCTTATACACATATTAGCACATAGAAATGACATTTATCGAGAAATGTAGTATAAGGACTATACTTCTTATAAGACTACAGTATAAACTCTCCAACATCAACGGCAGTTTGAACTGCATCGTGTCTGTAGCTTTCACCTCGTCGTCTTAGAAATGCTGCCTAGATTTTTCTGTAGATAAAGGGTAAAGAGGAAATAACGCAACGCCGTATGGTCCAAAACTTCCTCTTAATATTTGCTAACGATGAGGATTCTACTCTGAATTCGGCTGTAAATATGGGAGATGCGATTCCGTTAATTAATTCTGCAGATGACAACGAAAACCGGACAAAGAAGAAAGAAAAGTTAGTGAATGAGGCAGTCATGAGTAGGAAAAGTAAGCTAAGAGGTGAACGTAGGAAAGAGAAGTTATCAGGACTAAGAATAACCAAGGACCTTCGAAACTTAAACGGCTGAATATCATGACAATTGTACTCTTTACGCTGTTACACTGTTAATTTACAATTAGAGAAAAGTACAAATAAGTAGACTTCTATTTTGGTGTCAAAATCATTGTCACTCTAGGAAAATTATTACTGTCGGAGATCAATCATAAATTCCCTGTGCTATTGATGGCTTTATTTTTAGATAAACGAATGGAAATACGTCAATTGATGTGAGACATCTGCATAACGATCTCAAAATTCAAACAAATTCAGGCTTCCCGTTGCAAAATCACACAAAGGCACCCTTGTCTGCATCGCAAGTAAAAGAGAACATCGAAGCTTAGCTCTGCTCGTGAAACACTCCATAGGTTGAGCGATGATTTTTCGTTTTGAAGTCCTTAGTTGAAGTTATAAGGGATTAAAGCAAGTTTTCTTTCCGGTATTTCCGTCAATCTGCTGTTTATAAACCGATCCTCAAGAATTTAGATGCAACCGCTGGAGCAATCACTTATTTCTAGCGGTGATTTCCTATAGAATTTGAGAAATCTTCCCCGACATTCGCCTCTCTCGCACGATCGGAATTCCTGATTTGAAGAAGCGCGGAAACGGGAAAGAAAGAATGCCCTTATACACGCAGACGCTCTTTGCAAATGAGAAGTTAGTAGAAATGGCTGCCGCAGATTCCTCCGGGCTCACGTGACCTCCCCTTCCGCCTCTGGAGTAGGCAATACCTTAAAAGACCTTGGGAAACTGATTTCTCTTCGTCGAGTGCGCCTTCCATAAAAACCACCTCACGATAACTATCCTACTTCACTGCCTTCCAACGAAAATCTACGAGACCGCAGAAACTATAAACTCCGTCTGAAATTTTTGTTATTTTGAGAGTACCTAAATATTATCGCTAAGACATTTAAATGGGAAAACGTTGGCTGTGAGATATCAAACATTAATCGGCGATGCAGTTTTAACTTCACACCATCAATACCGCACGCATAACCGCTGGCTGCTGCGACGTTAACTCGCTATCTTCACTGTTAACTTTCCCGACTCACATTTTAGCAATCGAGCACAGCTACCTACTTAGTGAGATTTCAGCGAATCTTGCACCCCATCAGGAATCTTCTGTTTCGAAGAACGTCCTCTACGCCCTCGCAACATAGTTATCAGATTTGATGAGATTAGTGTAGGACAGGCGTTATGAAAACACAGGACAAAAATAGAACATTTTATTGAGGAAGATGTATATGATATGACGTATTTGATGTTTTCATTCGGCGCGTTTCGCATCATTTTAATGTTTGCTCCTTTTTACATTTGACAGTGAAATGCAGCTTGCAATAAACTTTATTCCTTATCTAATGAAACTTATTTATCAATTTTCGGACAACGAACAATTCAATACTCACTATTCTATGTTATATTCATAATTCATAGTGATCACTTGCTAAGCTGGACAATGTTCCCAAAGAAAAATGGATTTGAAAAAAGTCTGACGGGACAGGGAATTGAACCCGGGTCACCCAATTGCCGGTAGGGTGCTCGGGAACCCGACCGGCAATTGGGAGACCCGGGTTCGATTCCCGGTCCCGTCAGACTTTTTTCAAGTCCATTCTTCCTTGGGATATTTCCTGGGTGCGCACTATCTTACGCTTGATCACTCTTACCCGGTTTCTAGGCAATGTTCTTCAACACCCGGAGAATCACAGAGTGGAGTTTAACTTATTGCTGCAAGTTACCATCGGCGGATTTACAGATTTCCAATCCTTGATGATTTACAAAAAGTAGCAATAAAATAATGTCAAAGAGTTTTTTGATACATCTATTGGATTTCTCAGTGTAATATTGCATTTTAGAGTTAACTGAAGAGAATGTTGTTACTTTGAGATTTAATGCAATACCCTAAACCAGGGATGGCGAATCTTTCGTAGTCCTTCGCCCAGTTGACACCGAACCGGTGTCATACCAAGAGATCCTGATATTATACGTGTTATTACGAATGAGATTAACACAGATGTTGACGAAATTAATAGCTCAACGTTACTATTCATGTAAATCTTGTATGGATGTGAACTCTCTTTAGAAGAAACATAACAGGGATAACGCCGTCGAATTTCCCCATGCCTAAAGCCGCGTTTACGTAGCAAAACCTGATGTATACCATCTGCTATATATAGCTGTGTAACGCGTAGCTAAATTTATAGAGGGAAAGCTATTTCACGTCTTCTTTGATCTTTATCGACTAGGAAAGGATAGCACAATATCTGCGAAATAAACCAAATACATCTGCAGGTAGCAGCTATACATCCGGCATTTGTCCGTTTTGCTTTCTATTATTTGTAGCATTTGCTATACAACTTTTGCTGTACATAGGCTTTACTGCACGGTATAAACGCGGCTTAAATAACATTTTTTCCAAATTTTTGCAACTTTTTGCAAGCATAAAGTTTTCTACAATAAATTGGCATCTCTAACCGAAATTTGACCTGCGCCGTCTAAAAACATAAATGTTTCATATGTTTCTTACCAATTAAGCGTACGTACTCTCCATTCAATGATCAAGGATGTAATATTCTGCTCGTATTTCGAAAATTGTCTTTTCACCTCAAAAGAGTTAAATTTTCACAAAATAAAAGTTCCGGATCTTTTCTGCGAACCTTTTGAATGCATGAAAGAATGAGTGCAGAAAACGTGAAATAAGGTTCACTGCTCGCTATTCGCTACCGACGCTTCCAATTGCGTGTTTTATGGGCAACTAAAGGTTTATTGCTCTCTGCATCCGGGTTTCCAGCCGCGATGGTTCTGACGACGTTTCGGATATTTTGAAACTTATCCCTTTGAATTTCAAAGGATAGTCCAACATTTTGGTTACATAAACATAAAACGAAAATAAAAATGTTTTGCTCATTTTCTCTCTCTTTTGAAGTCTTAGGAATCTCCTTGACGGTGGGCATACAAGAAATCAATTTAAAGATCCCCACTGGCTCTTTCGTGGCAGAGTTCCAAAGTCGTATGAATAATAGAAGGTTAAATGCTCTTATTTCTCTAAAGTATTATCTCCTGAATCGTTATAAAGTATGCATATACAGATGTATAATTTTTAGTAATATTCATCCTACTTTTTATTCGCCGATAAAATTATGCTTAAAGAAGGGCCGGAGTGAGGTTATTTTGCCAAAATATCACTAGAATATCCTGGGTATCCAAAAATCCAAATATTTGGAATAACGTGAATCCTAATGGAAAATTCTTAATCATATAAAACAATTTATAGAAAAAAATATTTAGCATGGTTTAGAATTGTATAATTCAGGGGCGGATTTAAGCAATCAGCGGCCCTAGGCGCAGGGTTGAGGCCTCCAATTTTGGAACCATTAAGAAATGATTGAGGAATTGTGAGTAAAAATTCCAATTATTTTATAAATTACATATCTTATAAAATAAATCTCACAGAAATCTAATTCGCTTCACTAGGCAACATTAATTCTGAATCAAGAACAAGTTCTGAATCACAGTACATAGTTCATACACGGCGTAACCTGTTTCTAGCGGAAACTAATATTTCGGTCCCAAGCTGTAGGTTAGGATTCACTATCCAGTAATTCGGACCTGTATATTACGGAAACCTGTCTTTAATAGAAAAATCTTCTAGTAGCATGCAATTTCCATATAAAGAAGTTTCGCTGTATTTCTATAAATTACATTAAATTATGGATAGAATTTTTTTATTATATAGTGCGTAAACAATGTGATATCCTCTGTAAACCTTTTATGCAGATTAATTCAACAAACAAAAATTCTTTCTTGAAGCGAGAAACCAGAAACATTTGTTATCGAGAGCTTATTATCATAGTCTTATTGAAGTCCCAATGTGAATGAGGCTAGTGGTTAATTATTAATCCGCCCCTGGTATAATTCATGAAAGTTCATTACTCCATGTTGTCACTGTCCCTCACAAAATTCCATGAATAAGCATTTTTTAAATGACATAAGCATATCTCATCATAACGAATATGGGTTTTGGATACGGGTACTAAAAGTCAAGGGGAACCGCGTAAAAGTAGAGTGGTGCGTGCCATACGGGTATGGTTAAACCCCTGGGTTAGCTGATACTGATTTAGCACAGAGTTGGGAAAGCCGCTTAAGAAAGCATTAGGCCGCACTTGTTTTGCCTACATTCAAATCATTAAGCACCGAATTCTTGCAAATAAAAACGTACGTAATTAAAACTTAGGTCAAAGAAGAATATGCTCCATATATTTTTCACGGGACTTAATAAACGAGATTGAGAGAAGAATACATGCACTTGTTTCAGGAAGTGACGAAATACCGCTCTAAAAAGGCCTCTTCGACACATTTATATTCTCTTTGGTTATCAGTCACTATCAGTGGCTCTGCGCCAATCTGCGGAGCGGTTATTCAGGGAATGTTTCCATTTTTGAAAGTATAAAGGGCGGTCTTCTGCGCCAACGAGTATCCTTTGCGCTTCATCTTCTTGGTCCCTTTCCAAAACGCATTAATGGATCTTCCTCACGATCGTGGATTCGCTTTTCGGTCTTTTTCGCCGACGTCTTCTATTTGTGCCTCTTTTATGATCATCCTTGTCTCGGTAATGAACCAATGGCTCACATCAACGATCTTAGGCTAAGTCTTACGATCACAAATATCTCGAACATACCGTTAAATGCCAACGAAAAAGGGGCTCGATATTTCAAATTCTTCAGTACTAGAAAACAAGTATAACTGTATTTTTTATGAGTATATCGTAAATATAAGTAAATGGACAGATATATACGGTGAAAAGTGATATTAAACAGGTTTGAATCACAATGGTTTCTTGTTTTACGAATTTATAGTTCGGTGCTTTAGCTTTTATATTTATCTTAATTAATTTACTGTTGATATCAATATTCTCCGAGCTCGGTGGAGGAATGATTAGTCCTCTTACACCAAGATCTGTGGTTCGAGTCCCGACTAACTGGGTCTATCCTGGGTGCGGCATGAATGTTTATGCTAATCAGTTAAGTTTGTCTTTTTCTGACATTTTTTAAAACGGATATAATTGGGAAAACCAGTTTCCCTCGTATTAATAATTGTAAACATTCCTATTTACTCTACAATATGACCTCTGTAGGTGTCAGGGAACCTATAACACCCTGAAGGCTGAATGTTTTGCTAAGGGATCGCTGCTATGAAACGGTTACCAAGGTGATTCTTGGTATGGTATGATTGAGTCTCGTCATTCCAGTTCATGCCTATGTAAATGCTAAGCTAGATAATGCCTTAAATTCTGCTCTCTCTGAGTGAAAAGTATCATTCTTAGGGCCATCGCAATGCACTCTCGTTCTAAATAGGTTTCCTTAGCCACTCAAGAACATGAAAATAGCTTTCACAACCTCTTCTTTCATCTGTTGTATTCGGAATTGGAAAGTACTCGTTGCTTAAGTCTTCCAATTTGTTCGCTGTAACTTAGCTACAGTTTCTCGCTAGCTTTCAAGCAATTATTTCCGTGGACCGTTACGAAGCCCTTTTTCGACTGAAAAAACTACTTTTAGCATTTCCCTCCAAAATATTCTTTCGCTATAGATTAATGGTCGCATGTAAACAAAAGTGGCAATCGCCCAGGGCGTAGAAATAAAAGGGGCCTCAGCATCGAATAAAGAACATAAAAACTTGAAATTCCAAAGTTGTAAAATAAAAAGCTGTTACTGTACCTAATTATTAATGCAGCTAATTATTAAAGCTGTTACTGACATATTATAAATTGATTACAATAGATTGTTGTTGTTGTTATTGTTTAAAGTGCGTCGATAGATGACTCTTCTATAGATTTAATTCGTGACTTAACAGTCAAAATAGGGCCAAGAGATATCCAAGCGGCATTTAAAGTAAGTACGTGATCAGCGGTTCCCACACCTTACTATTGCCTTTCCTAATCCGCTATCTATTAATACTCAATTTTGCATGAATGTTTGATCGGACCCGCACCGGAAATCAAATCAACTTTAAGCGTTATCGACGATTAATGATAATATGTGGGCATATCAAAAGTCCCGTTCAGACTGTGGTTCGGAAGAGCGACAGATTTCTCATTTTGACCCGATTTTAATGAAAAACTCCGATAAACAACTCATGAGGAATATATTACAGGAAAACAATGAAAAGAAGAAAATTAAATGGCTATGTGACAAAGCATACTCGATAAAGGTTACTTAAAATCTCATTAAGTAGGAAGATAGAGTTGAGGTATATATTTTCAGTTTTTAGTTTAGTGTTTAGTTTTAGTGTTTAGTCTAGAGTTCTATAGTTAGTATACTATATTTAAGAGCGGTGAATGATCAGTAGATGAGTATATGATGCTGTTCCAAAATGGATGTGCTAAAACAGTATCCAGGCCATTCCATGTTGGCACTTTCTCTCTCTTACAAATTTCCTTGAATAAGCACGTCAAACATAACATAAGCATACCTAAAATATTATAAGCAACTACTATATAATAAAAGCGATATTTTAGAGCTAAGAAAAAATTAGTTTGTGATTTACACATATTTCAACGACCGGATTCAGCTAAAATGCCATCATCAGGCCACCAAGAGAGCATTGTCCGATGACAGAGTTATATTAATCCTAATTATATGACACCGAAAAAGAAATCGTCAACAATTAAGCCAGGGATTTGGTCACAATGGCGTCGTTTCGAAACGAGAATTGATGACGACATAATTAAATAATGAAGACAAGGCCTAAGTGAGGAAAGCGTGCAATTGTTGCCTGAGGGCGTCCTGATTACGACGCTGAGTAAGTATCTTCTTAGGCGGATGAAAATGTGACGATCAGCAGATAAACCAAAGGTGAGGCGGTCCTGACAGTAGCTTCCGCGACCTCAATGGAAGCCCAAGGGAAGGGGCGAAAGGTCGTGAGAGAAGGGCCCTCTTTGTTGCATTCATAATTTTTTCCTTCGGTAAATCGGGCAACACTTTTATCCGGGAGTCTCTTCTTCAGAAGACAAAGAGATCGAACTGTGGGATTGAGAGCAACTGCGCAGATTTAGAGCGTGCAGATCCCTTTCGAGGTCGTCCCAAGAGGGCGTGCGAAAAACGAGTCCCGAATTGAGGAAAAAGATAAATAAATTCTTTTTCCGATTCTTTTAAGGAGATTAACTTAAAGCAGCGATAGTCATCGAAAAATTCCTACTTTAAAGATTTTCGGGAAACTTTCTCCCGAATCTCGAGTTTCGAATGAAATTTTCTCGAATTCTAAGAAATATCTGTCAATTCCAGCATTAGACACACGTCAGCTTCATTCATGCATCGGTCTCTTTATTTCAAAGCCCTTTTAGGAATTATTTCGTAAGAGACATTCGCTCGCCGTGTTCTTTCAACTTTTAATTGCAATTTGTTTAATCTTATGCTTCGTTTCTGAATCTTCTCAATATTTCATGGGACACGTTTGGTGTCTAACCTTTTACAGATCTAATATATTTCATAGCATTTGCATTCATTTGCCTGTTATATTTTAACGGGTGACCACGATCCGATGTATACAGTTAGGTGTGGACTCATTATTCTGCAAAATTTTGTTTCCCTCGTAGTTTAGAATTTTTAGAATTTTTAATTTTCGCTGAAATAATTTAATGAAGTCATAGCAAAGTTCCGCAGAAAAAGGAAAGGGTTTTAGGCTAACTTTGTTGGCCCACCAAGTAATTCAGCTTTTTCTTTCTTGTAAATCTTCAAGTAAAAGGGATTGTATGTAATAAGGGACAAAAACGTCTATATGTCGCCACCCGGAGGAAACCCAGAAGATAAATGGAAGATATATCAATACATGGATAAACATTAGATAGATGGAGTTATCATGTGGCCGAACGAAAAAAAAGAATAGTAAAAATTCTGCCTTCTAGGAAGTACTACTAGGAAGTGAGTACTTCCTAGACGGACAGCGATCCCCGGAATTTCCAGTCTTGAGAATAGAAAGGAAATTCGTCTATTTAGGGAAGAAGAAGAAGAAATAAACTATAGGAAGTAGGGATGGAGCGAAATCCCGTCGAGTCGTAAATTAATATTCGTGTCATCAGTTTTTTGTTACGCAAGGTAAGAATGCATCGAGGATGCGGTAACCTCACCGATCTCGATTTGGACGGAAGATGATGGAAGAGCTGTGATATGAATTATTTACCCCTTGACTTTAAGAGGGCGCTCTGTGGATTGGCAAAAAAGGTACTGCCGACTCCAAAAGGGAAGGCAGATAAACAAGTGCGTTGCTAAGGCACGCATTGCCAATGCAATATGAGACAAAAGAAAGCAGAAAGCGCATTCCTCAAACAAAAGTCAACAGATGCGTCAGCAAGGACGAATATCACTCACTCGCTCCACAACTGAAGCATTGGCAAGAAAACTGCAACTGTAAACTGTACCATCCTGGTTGGATTGCATTTTGTGACGTCCAACATTAGGGTTTCCAACAGGTAGCGCTTTCTGGTTTAAAGGAAAAGACGAACTGCGGTTTCACATAGAAGTTCACTCGATCACTCAACTCTTTCAATATCGTATGTTGCTTTAGTGTTACGAGTGCTTACGCCTCCATTTTGTGACGTAAATGTTTGAGGTAACTCGAACTATTGTTGCGTCTGTAAAAATTTTACATTACGCTTAAGGGTTACATATTTTTGCTGTGTTGTTATGCGTCAGTAATGTCTGTAAATTATTCAGCCTTAAGGCTGGTGGGGTCCTCAGCCCCTCCAAAAGTTATGAGGAGGAAATGAGACATACTAAGCAAGATGAGGAGTGAGGTAGTTTGCTCTTATTTTCCTCGCCCAGGATTCCCAAAGATGAAAGAGCATGCGTAAGTGAAATGTATGTAAGTGGAGCTGTACAGCAAATGCTGTACGAATAAAACTCTTCGATTCGAAAAGAAGTGAGTAAGATGGATACATTTATTCAGCATCACACGCTAGATTTCGTACTATTATAGCCATGAGCAGGACAGATGCAAGGGAAATTTAAAATAAATTTTCCTCTAACCTGAGCCAAAAGATTGTCGATTCGTCAAAACATGGTTCTTGGAACAGTACATCTTTAAAACTCAAGGTGATATTTTCATCATTCAAATATTGTAAGCTATGAAAATTGACCTATCATTAAATATTTTAGCCAGTTTCACAAAAAACCCCAATCGAGAATTTTTCATTCCAATATGTGTTCTATCCTGTTTCTTCCATCTAAAATTTAACATCAATTACATTGATAAACCAATTAATTAATAAATTGCTCCCATTTTCCATCACAACAAAAATATACAGACGATCCAAGCAATAATAAACATCGACCGCACCAATCTAAACAACACAGACTGATATCTCAAAATCAACCTACCTAAACAACATTTAGTGTAAAAATATGCATTCACACCAATTAATCGAAGCAATAAGCAATCGAACGTTGCGTCTATTTGAAAATTAAGCATCGCATAGCTTCGTGAGCACCAATAAGTTCTACTAGTGAATATAATTAGATGTGTGACAGGACAAAAACACATTCACCAACCCACAAAGACCAACAAAATATCTAAACATATCTTGATTATTTAAAACATGCTTAAGTTGTATATATTTTAATATTTTCATACCAAGTTGAAGCTAATTATTTTTTTTATAAATATTTCGGATTTATCAACCGACAAACCGTCATTTTTTTTCGTTTGTCTAGGAAGATAACAATATCTAAACCACTGTCCCTGAGAGAAGGATCATAAACTCTCCGAGTAGCATCGAGTGTAAAAGTCTCGAATTATAAATTGCGAATCCCTCGCAGCGTAATGAGGATGTCAGGAGTTTCTGATATGGGAATATTTGGGCGTGGATGCACTGTCGACGCATTCATCATTACGTAAGCACGTCACCGTTTTTTCCTCGCTCGGCATTCACTCCTCCTTTTTCACTGCTCAGACTGAGGCGTCGTGATTTGACTGGACGATATTGCACATAATTGTATATTTTCAGCTATGTCTATGTACTTTATACTTATATACACACCCTTCTTTCTGTTGTGTTTCTCAGAGTGGTTTTTACACTTACTGAAATGTATGGAATTGCGATGAAATTTATTTAATTTTGACATACCGCCAAAATAAATGCCTTTCTTTAGTATCCCATACGCTTTCTTTTTTCACATAAAGCACTTCTGTATTCATATTTTAGGTGATAAAAAACCGGTTTCCCTTAACTACCAACTTTAAAGGATACGTCCGGATGTAGGATCTTCAAAAACGACCACAAATATAATAGTAGTCATGGGAACTATACTAAATAACTATTCATATAATTATAACAACAACTTTAATTGCACGACGGTGAGTATGATAAATAGATGAGAAACGCGTTGTGCTTGAATTTAGAGAAAAAATGAAGGAAGAAATCTTTAAGGGTAAACTCGCGAACATGACCGTGTAGCCTTTATTTTGATTTGACATAATGAACGTATGTACAGCAATGGAATTCACGTCAGCATCCTCAGTTTACCTAATCTAATTTGCTTTATGGTTTAATAAGAGACTATGTCAATTAATAAAACGGATATTTCGGTGACTGTGACACAAAAGAACCCAAAAAACTAGACCCTAAATATTCAAATCGATGGTAACAATAAAATTGCATATTTCAATAAGAGGTTTAATATTGTCACAAATTCATCTATATTGTTAATGTAATAGATTTAATGTCTCTCCTTTTTTGTTTTTTGATGGGAAAATGTAACGATAGTCTGGGGACTAAATTTAAAGGAAAATGTAGCTATTCATCCTCGTGAATTCCTCGCGGGAAAATTTTCCCCTTTAATTTCAGTAAGACGGAGAGAAAGTTATTACAAACCCAGCTTTGAAAAGATGTTGGCAATACCGATTTAAAATAAGAAATTCTGATGACATTTAGTTCAACTTTTACATTCCAATTTTAAGTAATTGAACCAATAAATGTGTTAATCCATTATGGCCCAAAGAGAATAGAATAGTTTTTAGTAGAATGCTAGACGAATGAATTTTTTTTAAATATTAATTTTTTGGGACCTGCTTGGTTTTTATTTCAGTTTAAGTTACCTTACTTAATTCTATTTTGCAAAAAACCTCCATTAAAATTAAACGGATTTTCCCTGGGTTTCTAAAAGCTCTGGTTTCAGATATTCGGAACCTAAAAGGTACAGTCAGCTGGAATCGACCTTTGGTAATGGGCAGAAAATTTTAAATTTCTCTCTCTCATTCTATACCAGACACTGGGACACATACACATAGTAGAATCGTAAATTCTTTGTAAAATATACTTCCTAAGCTTAAAAAAATACATTTTACCAAGTAAATTATGCAAGTAACCTGCGAGGCAAACATAGATGCTTGTTTGCTTATGAAAACGAAGCTAAGATGAAAAATATGAAAAGCTCAAAACTCAGGAAAGATATCACTTAAAATCACTTATAAATAACAATTACTTAAATTAGGTTTTATGAGTAAAATATCAGTTCACAAAAATTAGAAACGCAAAGTGGATTTTTAATCTTTCATTAGGAATTATTATTAGGAATGAGAGTAAATTCTATTTCCCATCTTTGCTTCGAATGTTTCTCAAATGCAGAAAAGATGTCACAAATCCGTTTTCATTGAAATTCTAACTTGAAAAGACAGGAAATCACCGGAAACACTCGCGTGTAAGTCGATGTTTAAAAATTTGATAAAAAAAGTAGTTTAGTTATTCACGAGAGAAGTACTTATCATCAGCGAAATAAAATAATATTTTGAGATGTCAGTAAAATTTCTATAAAATCTCTCATTGATATTAATAGCCGATATATTGAAACTATCGAAGAGAACATCGATTATATACAGTTCAACAACTGCCGTTATTTTTTAATTGCGGAAAATAAAACGAAGAAAGAAAAGGGAAATATCTGTGAAAATTCAGGGTCCGACCGTTTCAAGAGTACGTACGGTAATTCTATTGGGTCAAACTTAAAATTCCTACGGTTTCTAATTAATAATCAACTCCAGAAATCTTGAATCGTAAGACAAAAGGGAAACCACGAGACAAAAGGGAACACTTTCTGCTGGTCCCACAAAATCAGCAAAGACCAATGGAATCGGTTTCATTACTTACATTGTGGAGAAGTTTCACCAAAATACTCCTCAAGGTATAAAGTGACAATTTCCGTTTGGAGAAGGAAGTTATCGATCAAGAAAATAGAAGAATGGCCGTAAAAGTTAGACCATTTCCCGTACTTGTGTTGTCTTCCTCTCGGTATGGTTGGGAATAAATGAGGTTAGAAGAAGAATACGTAGCATTAGCTAAGGAAGCAAAGAGAACAAATCGCTATGAGCCTAGAAATAGATTACAGATAGGGATAAATCTTTTAACTGAAGCATTTTGCTGTATTGGTATGGAAAGTGGACCGTAAGAACGTAAGTGTCTGAAAGATCAGAAACTTTTGAGTTTAATGATTAAATTACGCTGGAAAACGAACGCGCTCCGATGGGAAAATATATGAGTGTGTTGGAGACAGCAGGGCTTTGGCTGAAGGAGGAAGAAGTTGGTGAATCAGATTCTCTACATAAATACCCTGCAAGCCGCCTTTCGGTGTGTCGCAGGAGGTGCAAACACCAACCGTTCGAGTTACCTCTTTAACTTATTGCGATCGCATACCGTTCGCGGAAATAACGAGTCCCTAAAACGACTTGTCCTCGCATCTATTTCCTTATCGTCCTCGCATCTATTTGTCTTATTTTACGCTCGGATAGGCCGAAGTAGCAGAAGGGGTTCGCAAATTATTACAAACGTACTTTCTCTGAATTATCAAGCAATTGCAGCCTAATCTCCTTTATTTCAATGATTCTATACCTGCGTCTGAGAGCATTTGCTTAACGCTTGCTTCGTACGTACGTACGTACGTACTATCGTACCACTTTTTAACAAATCGTATCGCCTTGCGCAGCACTTTCTCGAGTTCGCAGATACACGTTTGTCCGCTACTCACCGCAGATTCCAGAAGGGGCCTGACAAAGTTGAAAAAACATCGATCTCTTACCTTTTCATCGCTTGGATTGAACCCAATTGAACGGGTTTCAATTTTTAAAGCAGCGATGTCTATTTAAATATTTCTAACAAATATTCTAAATATATCTATTAAATATTTTAATTTTAAGACAATCTCATTCGTAAGTTTGCCCATAATCCCTTCGATTTACCCGGAAAATTCGTGAACCGCCATTAAAACAGTGTTACCGTCGCTTAACTCTAACAAATTTTAATATTAGCTACTCATCATACTTCGATTGAATTTCTCATATCTCGAGCCAATGATTCGAAATTGAATGACTTGTCGGAATATTCTCGATTTTGCCTAGATTCAAAGATTCCTAGATTTCAAAATATCTAGAGATCATCATAAGTTCCATCATCGCATGTGTGGACCTTTCAGTAGGGTCATGTGTTCTAAATTTCTCTTCTTAATGCCTTTCCCTTCATCTATAACTTATCCTGTTCTTATCTGTCATTTCCCCTACATTTTACCTTCAATGACTTTCTTTAGCAATCCCTCTTAATCTACTTTTATCACCTCGATCAAAACCTTCCAACTCCTTCCGTACATTTTTCCATAGTCATTACCAGGGACAAGATCTAATGATATGGAAAATATTATTACTTAGATATTAAAAAGTAATTACGCTATAAATGTCAACTAAAGCGCCCTGTTTGTTTCATTCCAGCTGGTCCAGCCGCAGAGAGAGGATACTTTGGGCCATGGAAACTCTGCAAAGCGCTTTTGTACGGTCGGGAGAAGTGCGGCCCTGGGGTGGCGAGGTTCGAGCCTGTCTGTGAGTTTAACACTTTCGTATTCTATTCACCCGATCGACGCAATATATCAAATGCTCGAATATTCTTAGAAATAAAAGCACGTAAAGGTAATAAAAGGTCGTATTATCTTATCATTTCTTCAACTTGAGGATTGATTTTTCAAAGCACTCTCAGCCATCCAGTTCCCTATAATTCGCTCCATTATAAACTATTACAATATAATTCTCGTTGTAAATTAAGGATTTTTCGACGATAATGTAGACAAAAGGGTACATTTCCAATACGTGATCTACCGCCAATTTATTATTACTCGACAGAATCCGCTATCATAAGGTGCGCTGAGTTTTTTAGATAAATACAACGGTACACAACAACACTAGAAAAGAGTTCTCTAGTTCTCCACTAGAGGATTACGGGAGGTAACTAAAAAATAAAAGGTACCTCTTAGGGATCACACATTGCAAGAGTACCTTGCAAAGTTCTCTGAAAAGTGTCAAATTAAATCAGTGAATGCGCCGATTGTGATGTTTATTGTCACGGTAGTGCAGTTTTATCAAATTCGATGTCTAAGAGTTAAAAATAATGTTGTTTTTAATTAACACCCATCATTAGACATAAATAACAAATCTTCAAAGCTTAATTTTAACACAAAATCGTCTTAATTGTAGAAGGCCTATGATAACAACGAAAAGGAAGCCAGAACGAGAAAATCTCTATAGAAAAACATATCTAAAAACATTTGCTTCGTCTGAATGAATTCATTCTGCTTCATCGCAACTTTTCGAGAAATCGTATCGCATCGCATTGCTTGTTGTGTGCATTCCATTTGCCTCTGCTTTCACTAATCGGCTCCTACTTCCCAAACATTCCGAAGGATGATTCCTCAGAAATTGGTGTTAAATAAACTTCTTTAGCGTTTGTTTACATTATAATCGGACAAAATGTAATCACTGTGTTTCTTTCAGTGGCTGTATGGATTGCTGGAGTGCTAGCAGCAGCTGGCGTCGCGGCGCTTGGCGTATTCTGCGTCATGAGCGTCCTGCAGTTGGCAATGGTCATCTCCAAAGACCGCGTCGTCCTTCCATACCGAGCTGTGCTCATCAGCAAGCTGATTCTTGCCCTCATCGCCAGTAAGTGATTCAGCAGCACTGAATTGCACTCTGTCAGCCTCTTTATATATCCTCCGAATATTGCGGTACAATATCGTACGTCCGCAAGGAAAATATTTTGTAGGGTTTTAATAGAATATTAAATTCAATAATGCATTAAGATTTTTCCTATAAGGTGCGCGCCATCAGCCTATTGACCAAGGCACTATTAACCCCTGGATATAACCCTGACACTTGTCTCAATTTCGTATGACCATTATTTCTAATTTAATTTTGTAAAAGAAACGACCTCTGCAAGTCATGAAAACGTAATTTACGTACATCTCTTATGGAAACATATTTTGTGCTCCTGGGTTCGAACCCAGGCCTTTAAAGAGATAGAACTAGTTTTTCTGGGGGTTTCAGCATCGTAGAAACACATTACAGTTTGTTTCAAATATCTAAGTCAAGCCGATTCTGAGATAAATAGGGGGACGGACGGACGGACAGACATTTGCTTTTTATATATATGATATATATATTTCATAATGGTTCATTTTACTGGAAGTGCCCACCATTTGTACTGTGTATTATTTGTGTTATTTCATTTCGTACCATCTTTTGATTTCTAGTTTATACTAAGAATATTTGCTTTACTGTGACATTTACTACAACTGTAATGCCTTAATTTAGTGCCTCCCAGCTCTTTCCCTCTACAGCGAACCTAAGTATTAAACTTTGCGGAACACTTAATCACAATTATATTAGATTGTTTCATTGGGTTTTGTTTGATTGGCATTTGTAAGTAATGAGTGTAGTTGTTGAATCAATGTAATGAATCATATTCTGGAGACTTTTATTAGATCAACAAAGGGGTGATCGACATTTATCAAACAGGAATTCACTCTCAAAACCGTCTATCTAGCTAGGACATCTTCCAAATCTAAACGACAATTTAATTCTTTACAGCTTTACTGTCGATGGTAGCCGCTGGTCTGTTTGCACTGCAGACCGATGACATCGACAATTCCCTCGTCGTCACCAGAGGAGAGTCATTCTATATTCAGGTGAGTCAATCAAAGTTGGGATGAGATGCATTTACACCTCTTAAAGTTCCTTAGCCCCCTTTAAGAGGAATTCCCTACTAACTGAAGGATATTTATCTTTGTATCGCTCTTTAACTCGTGAATATTAATGACAGTTTCACCTATCTGCCCATGAATGATATTCCTCACTTGGCGGAAAACGTCTGTAATTACAGAAGACGTAATAATTACCGTTGAATTTGATAAACATCCCGTTCCGTATTTTTACTTTGGTGCCGTATTGAAATGATGTCACGACATTTCACATCCTATGTGACCAAGTGTCACAGACATAAGTGTAACATCGTTTAAAATATATAATGGTATTGAAAATTTTAAATATTTTTCAACTTCCCATAAAATTACTTGATTAATAAAATAAATATCCCATCATTTTTTCACCTTTGGCCATGAATTAACCCGCGTATACCTACAGGATGACAAATTAACTTGAGAATGAGCTTTGCGTTTGGTAAATACCCTCCATCAATCACGACAACTTATAACACGTTGAATTTTAACTCTTTAATAATTTAATACATAACTTATTCATACTATGAATGTTTATGGATATCAATCATAATAAAATTTACAGCGAAAAATGTAAGGAAATTCATACATTTCCCTTACACACCTAATTTTTGCTAAATAACTCCCCAAGGCTCCAAAAAAAGATTTAACATTTTTCCCCTGCACTCATATATAACTTGATGTGTTGCCTATTTCATCCTAATAATCAATCCATTTCTGATTTTGAAACTTGGTGGTAAGATTGTCCCTGTGATTTGTTAATCGTAATTGTAATAGCTGTAATCACACAAAATTGCCTCTTCTTCCAAAAAACCCACATTTTTTCAATTGATTAAATATGGGCCTATATTCCCCGTGTATTGTTATGGGAAAATGAGCTCGGATTCAACAATCACCTTGGTAAATAAGGACAAGCGTTGTTTATAACAAAAAATTAACATTTCCGTCTTTTTTGTCCGAATTCTTGCCATTTCGAATTCAAACGATATTACACGACTTATATTTTGGTAGTTGTCTTGATTTCGTAGGACCATTGTTTCTAATTTATTTTTGCGAAATAATAAAAGGCTGCAATCGATCAAAATTAGCTTTATTTGTATTTCTTATGTAAGGGTTTCGATTTATTTGGAGTCGAGCTAAGGATACCTAGATCTATTGGCCCTTTGCTGAACCCTAAGTTTCACCTTTCTAATCTGTAAGTGCCTGAAATTGATTTTCTAAAATTGCTCCAATACATTTCTCATGGAGGGTTACTGACGGGCTGAGTAAACTAATTAATATATTCGCGACGTGATTAGTATGTTTAATATTTTTAATGCCTTTACCATCACCCATAACTCAAAGTTATACTTCTGGATCGGAATTTAAATTGTAAATATCACTCAGCAATTTAAAAGTAATAAAACTATCAAATCTACATCGGAAATGATCAGAAATATTTAATTTTCGGTAAATAATAAATGGCCGAGTTGGCCTAAACATCTCACTTCCAATGAAGAAGCGCCCCTCGGATCGTACGCCTTGGTTAAGAACCACTGCCCTTGATAGAGGACCCGCGGTAATCAGTAAGGATGACTAACATTTTTCCGTTCCCGTTTCAGTTGGTGACCATAGTCCTCAACTTCGCCCTGTTCGTGCTTGCCTTGTACGACTTCCTCTTCGCCAGACGACCCGGTGGAGACCCCACCGGATATGAAGACGACACCGGAGACGCTGGCGAGGGCCGCAAAAGGCACCAAACACCTGCTTACAACAACCCGGGCTACCGCGAGGCGGGACAGCACGTGAGAAAGGGTTCCCAGAGAGGAAGAAACGGATCCTTGAGGAGGAACGGTGTGGCTGTTACGGCGGCGTCTGGAAAGCCCTACAGGGAACCCAATGGGGCTCGTTATGAGTACTACGACACTCGGTCCAGCATCGCGGGCAACGGTAGCGTGCCGTCGGTGCTATCCTTCGCTTCCGACTCTACAACGGTGACGACCGTGTCTTCGGTGGTGCCCCCTGTAAGAGGACCTCTACGGTCGAGCCTCAAGAAACCGAAGCCACCGCCGTCCGCAGACGAATCGGTGGATTCCGCGGCTTCCGGAGCCTTTGGCATTCAGAATCCAGGATTCAGTGGAACCTCGCCAACACTCTCAAGGAACGGTAGTGTCAAGAAAGTTAGAATTCAAACTCACAGTACGGCGGTGTGAAAGTGTAGTGTATGTAAGGAATATCGTATGAATAAATCGGGATTGGATAGATCCTCGTAAGGATTCGCTGCCCATCAAGGAAAAACATACTGCATTCCAGTAGCTGATCTACTCAACATAAAAACTCGAAAGGAAAAACGTTTGTTGACGAAACTGTGAACAAAAGATATTGGGTGCGTTAGTTTCGGTGTGACCTGTCGAACTATTACTTGAAATGGCTTCCTATACGTGGCTACAATATACGGTTATGGGCGGCCTCTGAAAAAGTTCCGTGAAAAAAATCAGTGAGAACTTTAATATACATATGAAAATGGCCGTTTTGGCTTTAAAAAGGCCTTACATTCCGTCCAAAACAGTGAGTTCGTAGCACTCACTCGCCTGTGATACTTTACGGTTCAAACTGAACTTCGAAGGTCATGTATTTTGTCTTGTTTTATCCATTTTTAAAGTTTTGTTATTTGTTGATTGAGATGATTGTTGGAAAAAGCTGAGTGGTGGCTGCCTCTGAATACTTGATTGCGTTATAAAATCGGAGTATGTTTCATGTGCTCAATGTTGGAATTTATCAAGAGGTCACTGAATTCCACTGGTTCTGCTCAAATCAAGATATTAATTTTATATTTGAGAGAACAACTATTATTGAGTTAATAACTTTCAGTTATAGTTGATCCGTCCATTTTTGTCAAATGCACAAAGAATTCCAAATCGCCAAAGTGCTTCATATCAACACACTGGCTAAATTTGAACGTGTACACAGGCTGATATGATCAGTTCATTTCATCTCATCCTTTTCATTCTGATTCAGTTATTATTAGAAACCATCCCTGCAAACATACACAATCAGTTGAATCACTTTCTATAGGAGAAATGAAATAAAAAGGTTAAGAAAATTTTAGTCTCTAGCAAATTGTTTTAAAAACAGCTATGAATTTTGTTATAATTCTGTAATGGGAGCTTCAAAGTCATAATATTTCCTTTGAATTTTCAAAGAAATAGCTACATAAAGTGATAAAAATTGAGTTTTACTGTTATTTTGAAGTAAAAAGTTTAATAAATTAAAAATAAGTTAGTAATTGGAATTGGAAATGTATAATGCTGTTTGAGAGTAAGAAGATGTAAATGATTCAAAACTATGCTTAATTTCAAGTATAGATAATATATAAATAGATATTTTAATAATATATTGTAAATAAAATATCCAATAAATTTGTTTTTATAAATACAAATATTTTCTTCAAATATTGTAGTATTTATTATTGTAAAATAATGTGATCTTTCAGAATTTGTTTGTTGAATATTTAATGTCCATGAAACACTGAGTTTTGTAAAATAGATTTTAATGAAAGACTTCTAATGCAAAAGTGAATCTTCAAACAATATTTTGAAATGTAATAATATTTTTCCACTATCATGTCTGGTGTGGCTATCTTATCAAGCTAGCTTGTAATATTTTTATGATTCAACTTGGAAAAGTATTCATGCATATCCATTTTGAGCTGGTGGTGGTCGAATGCAAAAGGAAAGTTTGTTCATATTTCTATGTGCTTGTCTTCAGTCATTTACAATTTATCATTGGTTTTGATGAAGTACTGTACTTAAAAAAGGCAATAAGAAGGGGTGATTTCTGAATGAATCTATAAACGCAATTCAAATGGACAAAATGCTTCAGTGAAGTTAGTAACACCAAATTATTTCCTGCAATCAAAATTTTCTCAAATAATCCTATATTTGTGCATCAAATATTTAATCAGTAAAAATTTATGCTAAAATTGTATGCATCTTTTCCATACTTCTTTGTTCCAATTTTCCAAAGAATCGATCTCAAATGCAGCTAATTTTGAAATCCTTTTCTTAGATTCAGATCTATATGTTTAAGAGGGCCTGAAAATCTGAAAAAAATGCTGATAGAAATGAATTTCTTGGCGTGAATTGTGAATGGAATGCTTCTTAATGCCTTCTAGAAGTAAAATTCTTTTTACTAAGATTTACCATTCTTCCCAATTACTTCAAAATAGTCCCTACTTTAACTGCCTAAACCCTGCAACTTCTATACACTTGCTAATCTTTCCTTGATCTCAGTTAATTTGTCCAATTTGTGCAGGAATTTTAGGGGTGTTAATACATATTGAGCGCAAATTTCACATGAAGTACTTGGTAGCCAAACAACATTGATATGAAAGAACAAAATGAAATCTGGCAAATCTTCTCCATAATAATAAGAGATTAATGGTCATGATATTCACTTGAAGTACTGTATATTTTGATGACTAAATAAAAACCTAGGAAAACATCTTGGATAAAACCAAACCAAATGAGAAATAAAACTGGTTGAAGGAAATTGAAGTGATACGCCTAATAGCTGTACTTACTTTAAAAACTACAATTCCTAGAAATACCTCTATTATACTGAAGGAGCAATACTACTGCTGGCTGATGGAAAAAAATATATATATTCCATTAGGAGTGTGCATCTTTTACTTGCATTTTGCTGCAATAAAAATGTAACAAAACTGAGAGACTTCTTTCAATCATTCCATTCCATCACGATGAGATAATTTTTCCAGCAACTTCTGATTGACTAATACCACTATTATCACTAGAATACAATGAAACCTTAGTAATAAATTAAGTTCTTTATGATATGCTATAATGGAGTAGAGCAATATAAAAGTATACAATGGAAAGTAAATGAGCTTATAGACAAGAGTTGATAAACTAAGAATTTATTTCTTTTCAGATTGAACCTTACTGTCTAAACTTGAGATAAGAAATTAAATTAATTCATAAAGAAACTTTTACTTAAGTCATTCCTTCTTTCTTCCTGAGAAAGACTTTATTGAGTATTTACATTGGAATGTGATTTCATTGGATGTTTAGTTTTTTGTGTAATATTATCCCAACCATAAGTGGAGTAATTCTTTATAAAACAGTTTGGAAGAAATTAATTCATAAAGAAAGTTGTACTTTTCCAAACTGTGGTTTATAAATAATTTACTTCACTTGTGATTGGAGTAACATTACACAGAAAACGACACATCAAATGAAGTTACATTCCAATGTAAAAATCTCAATAACATCTTTCATAGGAAGAATTATACTCATTATATTACATAAAGATAANCTCCTTGTAAGTTTCTATTATTTATTTTAGGGAAATTGCTTTGATATACGAGTGCTTCGGACCACAAGCATGTTTTCAGAATGAATTATGCTTGCAATCCAAAGTTTGACTGTACACTAACTTAAGCATTCCTTGAATGCCAAGTAAATAGAAAAAAGGCCTGAAGATTTGTATGTATTATGCTCTCTTCTTCCTTCTAGTGAGAAATGTAATGGCTCAGGGCTGAACCACATAGGGTATTTATATGAACTTCTATAAGAGCTGTGAAATGCTGAATAGTATTCCATAAAATATTATGAAATGTTAAGAAGGGCTCATTAACTAGGGGATTAATTAAGACACCAGCCCAGTCAACCAACAAGAGATTGTTATTAATATTAATGGAGTCACTATTTTTAAAATCATAGTGAAACAATTTGAAGCCCTCTTCATAGTCCACACACTGTCGTGGTGGGAGGGCTAGCATGTCTTAATGTTACTGTGAGCAATGCCAGCAAGAGTTTTTACTCCTGCCAGGGCCACCCATGGCAGCAAGGTTGAAGGTGAAAGGCCAGAGAAAAGGTGAACCAAAGTCCAACTGGTAGGGTAGAAGGAAAAATCTAGATGAAGGAACTTTGAGAACAAATCCAATGTCCTCCTTGAAGGGGGTTGAGGCATTGGGCTAACTCATCAATACTCATAGAAAAAATGAATTGTTAAAATATCCAAACAAAAGTCTCAGAATTGATTGGAACAACGATAATGACATAAGCTACAGAAAAGGACCATGATTTTGGGAAGAGAGAGGCATTCTCAAAAAATTGATGAAGAAACCTCGTAGCTAAGGGAGTATTGGTGTAATGGTGATATGTGAGACAAAGAAGAAAGGACAGGGATCTGAGAATGTGGAATATTATGACCACTTGTACAGTGGTATGGAAAACGATAGACAAGCCCAGCAAGGAATGTCCATTTTTATTAGAAGGAACTTTAGGGAATAGATGGAAAGAATATGAAATCAATAATAAGAAAATTACCTATAGAGATTGATCACAACATTTGAGTAGTTTATATTAAACATCATCAGGAGCAGAACTTCTTTTAACATTAATACCCTCACATTTACATCAACACTCAATGAAATCTTTAATAATGATAGAGAGCCATCAAGGATTACAGCAGGAATATTAAATTGGCTTACCAGGATGTGAAGGGATGTGTGTTGCAAATAAATTAGTGATATTAGCATATATATAGTAGGTACTATCAAGAAATATTTAATTAGGTAGGCTGCAAGATTTCTTGACTTTCCACAAAAGGCTAAAAGTGATTTATATTTTGAAAACATTGAGTACTCTACTTATGGATAAATTTTCTGTAACGATATATTAATAATGCTTTACTACGGGCATGGCCCACTTTCAAGATCACATAAATTTGTTAATTAGGAATGCATAAAATTGTTAATGTATAAATAAAAGTAGAAAATATAGCATTTTGTTTAGAAAAAAAATATATATAATCATATTATAAAATTATAGGAAAACAACAAGGTGTCATATAGTATAAATAAAGTTTAATTTGGCACCAATTTAAATAAAAAGGAGAATATCACAGGAACACAAAGATTCAAATTCACAAGAATTAAATGTTTCGACGCTTAAACTAAGAATTTGTTTTTCCTTCCTCATCCCCCTACTCACCGCTTCTCTCCCATGTCCTTCTCCCCCCTAGTTTGCGAAATCCTTCCACCTAATCTTTCCCCTGAATCATACCTTTTACTTTGTCCTGGTCCTATCGTTTCCCCTCCTCCCTGCCCTCCACTTTCTAGGCTCAGTAATTAAATTCATAAGTAAAGCCAATCCAAAGGGTATCTCGATCCTCAACCCTTTCATGATTAGCTACTAAAAACATTAGACATTCTGGGCCTCCGGATAGCCATGCGGGTAACTCATTCGACTTTGGTTAAATCGGTTCCAGGTTCGATTCCCGGTGGGGGCTCACGTACAAAATGGCCTTCATTGTCTACATCTACATGTGTACCCTGCGAGCNACATTGAGAAATCAGCCATGAATTTTCAGCTTCAAACATCCCTAATAATTCCAAATTTTTATCCTAATTTTATTATCAATGCGGATCAAACTGAGAGCTAATATAACATGAAAAGTCAGCATACTCTTTCTTTCCGGGGAGAAAAGAGAACGGAGGTTTCTGTTTGTAATCTGGCTAAATTGATACATTCCTATACCGCACATTATGGCCTCACACTTTCAAGTTAACTTCTTCCCAAGGTCTTCATATGCCTTCAGGAGCCAAATGGTAAATTTGGACCATTGGAGATGGAGGTGGACCGAATGTTCGGTGACTTCGTAAATGTGTATGTTGTGGCCAGCAAATCCAGGAAGCTTACTAGTGAGACATGCGAACTGTTTCTACACAATGTTTTGAGACCATACGTCAAGAAAGAATCATTTTTATACTTAATTGATTCTTGGGGCGGGCAAACCAATCCTTGTTTATACGATCAGGTATTTTCCGATGGTAATGGTAAACCATCATGTATGCTGCGGGTAATTCAACCAAAGACAACAGCTCTGTGCCAGCCATGCGATGTATTTTTATCATCAGGTAAAAAGCGTACATCCGGCGTATAAAGAACTGGTCAATTCTTTCCGCTGAAGGAAGAGAATTAACTTCATGATGAGATGCTATAAAGATCCAGTCAATTATACATAATCAACTGCAAGCCCCAATTTTCGAAAAAATGATTAGGTTTGCATGGTATGCTGCAATGTTAAGAGAGAATCGAGAGATTTTCCTAAACGTAAAGGATGTGGCTTTCCCAGAAGAGGTGAATCACAGAACCTGTCGTTGCACTAATGCAGCCTTTATACACTGCTTCTGGTGCAGATTATTTTTGTGTTTTCAGTGTTTTTATGATAATTACCTCCCTAAAGACTGCAACAGATTATCTACAAATTAATTATTTGCTATTTTAATTAAAATGTTATTTTTTTCACTGTTGAATTATTAGTGTTGTAGTATTTTGCTCGTTGTTTCCTTAGGATAGTTAAGTTAGGAGGAGTACAAGGGATAGTAATACGTAATACACAGCCAACTCCTATACAAAGTTAACCTCAGCTTTCAGGTAGCATAGTCTGATTTAACAAATGAGGCTATGACGAAGAAATATGTTTTTACAAACAAGTCATCTTGCCGTGAAATTCTAATGAAAGATATGCGATAACTTTTTCGAAAATAAATAAAACTCAGCGGAAGAAGGTATGTGATAGGCTCATAAAAAATGAAACATTTTCGGATAAAAAAGATACCTAGAGAAAGGAAAAAAAAGAGTCCAAATGTCGGGTTCGAACCAGCTACCACCACACACGCTGAGCTATCAAAAACTACTAGGCAAGACCCTAACCAACTCCACTTGAACTGCTGATAAAATGGGTGCTCATAATCACTCAAGTAGTTATTGGAAGGGAGTTTTTAGGGAGAAATTTTAAACAGCCGTATCCCCTAAACGAGTGTGGAGAGAAGATGCCTAAGAAAAAATACAGTATCATTTATTTTTGATTCTCTATCACCCTAAGCTAGTCTCGTTTAAAAATTGCGAGACAAGCAAAGTGTCACTCCTTGTAAGTTTCTATTATTTATTTTAGGGAAATTGCTTTGATATACGAGTGCTTCGGACCACAAGCATGTTTTCAGAATGAATTATGCTTGCAATCCAAAGTTTGACTGTACACTAACTTAAGCATTCCTTGAATGCCAAGTAAATTGAAAAAAGGCCTGAAGATTTGTATGTATTATGCTCTCTTCTTCCTTCTAGTGAGAAATGTAATGGCTCAGGGCTGAACCACATAGGGTATTTATATGAACTTCTATAAGAGCTGTGAAATGCTGAATAGTATTCCATAAAATATTATGAAATGTTAAGAAGGGCTCATTAACTAGGGGATTAATTAAGACACCAGCCCAGTCAACCAACAAGAGATTGTTATTAATATTAATGGAGTCACTATTTTTAAAATCATAGTGAAACAATTTGAAGCCCTCTTCATAGTCCACACACTGTCGTGGTGGGAGGGCTAGCATGTCTTAATGTTACTGTGAGCAATGCCAGCAAGAGTTTTTACTCCTGCCAGGGCCACCCATGGCAGCAAGGTTGAAGGTGAAAGGCCAGAGAAAAGGTGAACCAAAGTCCAACTGGTAGGGTAGATGGAAAAATCTAGATGAAGGAACTTTGAGAACAAATCCAATGTCCTCCTTGAAGGGGGTTGAGGCATTGGGCTAACTCATCAATACTCATAGAAAAAATGAATTGTTAAAATATCCAAACAAAAGTCTCAGAATTGATTGGAACAACGATAATGACATAAGCTACAGAAAAGGACCATGATTTTGGGAAGAGAGAGGCATTCTCAAAAAATTGATGAAGAAACCTCGTAGCTAAGGGAGTATTGGTGTAATGGTGATATGTGAGACAAAGAAGAAAGGACAGGGATCTGAGAATGTGGAATATTATGACCACTTGTACAGTGGTATGGAAAACGATAGACAAGCCCAGCAAGGAATGTCCATTTTTATTAGAAGGAACTTTAGGGAATATGTGACATCATTGGAAGCCATAAATGCAAGATTCATAAAGCTAAACATGTCAATTCAGGGCCATAGAATAACCATTATTGGCTGCTACGGATTTAATGGAGACTCACTCTTAAAGGAAAAGGGCTAATACTTAGAACAACTCAATGAAGAAATCATAAAAATCAGTGCAAAAAGAGAAATACAAAGGAGACCATTTTTCACCAGGTTTTCTTGGAAAACAAAACAACCTGCTTAAGTGAATCAACATTATTGTCAATGTAATAAAAATAAATTAATAAGTTAGTAGGAAAACAATAAAAATTCCAGAAACTAGCATTAAAGCATAATTAAATAATAATAATTCTTCTAACTTGAAATCACCAATTTGTTTTGAAACCCTTTCTTAAATAGACCTCATCAGTATCTTTCTTCAAGGAAAACGTGGAGATGAATAATTTCCATCCCATAAATTCCGTGGTAAATATATAGCTGTATGTTATTAAGGCAGTTTAACTCAAATTGCAGGAAAACAAGAAAACTAAAAGAAATGTTGAGATATTTCAGAGATTAAGGGAAATTTGAACATTTACAGAACATTTATCTTAGGGGAAACAAGTTCCAGGTGAAAAGTACAAAATTATGACACCCATAAAAAGTACTCCTTTGAAACTTTAATTTATCTTACTGCAACATAAAATGACGAGGTATTTCTCTAAAGTTTTATATGACACCTTGTAGAAATTTCCGCAACATTTATGAGATATTTTCATCGATTCGTTTTATAATTCTTACGTATGATAAAAGAATTGACGGTAAATATTTTATCAAAGATTTACCGAATTGACAAAAATGACACAACTACAAATATAAAATTCAATATATCTCGTTGTTCTACGTATTTTGTTAAGAGTTGAATTCTTAAGATTTTCAGTGATTAAATTAGTACGACTTGTGGGCATGCTTTCAAGAAAATGATGAATTTCTTCTAAAAACTTGGTAAAATATGTAACCAAGCTGCTTGAACAAAACATAATATGAACTTTTTCAAGGTGTAGCCACAGTTATAAATAGTTAATTGTACCGAATGAAAATTCGACCATTCTTACTGCGAAGAAACTCCGAATTAGTACATTTGAAAGAGCGGAAGTCTCTGTTTAAAATCCTCTTAACTAATGACTTTCTAACATTCTGAAGCCCTCTGAATTCGTCAATTTTTTAAATCATTTGGATGTTACCCATTTAAAACAATGCACAGACTAATATTCTGTATCTCCAAGTTCAATCGTGCTATTATTAAAATTGAATGAACCCCAATCTAAATAGAGATAAACTTAATCATTGTGTAACATCGAGTAGAAATCCAACTTTTGCCTAAAACATCGGCTGCGGAGAAATTGCAGAAACGGCGCGCGGAAATCTCATCCTTGAACTTCGCTTTAGCGAGATTGGGCGAGATTCACTACATTCACTATCATGTGAATAACAGAATTGTCTTGAAAAGAGGGCGTGTTAGAAATACACTAGCATACCTATGTCTGTTTACGATTGAAGAATGTATTGTCATTTTCAGATTTACTTGCGTGAGCAGTTTGCTACAATCGGACTGAACTATTACGGCGAAAAGTTACGTAATCGTTTTTGAGAAAATGTTTTTGTTATGAAATATCTTCCTTGAACCGTTGTAGTTTTGCTAGTGTTTGGACCGACTTGATTGTCAATTATGTGTTTTCAGAGTGTATTAGTGTTTTTATCCAAATGGAGATTATGGATACGACCTGTGGTGATGACTATATATGCACTGATAATCCTTGTAGTGTTACCTTTAATTATTGTTAATGCTGCACGAAATGGATTCCGCAAAGAAGATCAAGGTGCTTTGATTGGCGGTATATTCGTTATGATGTCCTTGCCTATTTCATTTTGGGGCATAGTACAACATCTCGTACATTATACAAAACCCTACCTACAAAAACATGTAATCAGGTGACTATAAAACTTCTTATTTTAACTTTCTGAATTTCTGATTTTTGAATTTTTTCGGATGCCATGATATTAACCATTTTCATTATTAGGATCCTCTGGATGGTACCAATTTATGCCTTAAATGCAGTGAGTACCTCATAATTCTTTAAAATTTTATTTTTTAACCTTGTTACTTATGTCTGTATAATGGTGGTTATTATTTTGTTTCAGTGGCTTGGACTTGTATTCCCGGTAGCTTCTATATACCTTGATTCAATGCGAGAATGTTACGAAGCTTATGTTATTTATAATTTTATGGCATATTTATTGAATTATCTTAATTCAGAGTATAATCTTGAAGCGAATTTAGCGATGAAACCCCAAATGAATCACATCTTTCCACTGTGTTGCTTAGAACCATGGGAAATGGGAAGGTTTGTACTTAATAATCTTATAATTTCACAATTTTTTTGCATAGATAATATACCCATAATCTTCATCACTTTTCAACAGCGAATTCGTCCACATGTGTAAGCATGGAATCCTGCAATATACTGTTGTTCGACCATGTACTACCATTGTCTCTTTGTAAGTTTTTGAGAATGGTTTACCAAAAGTATCTACCTATGATTTTTGTGAGTGTTACCTAAAGCTAAAAATTTATTTTCAGCATTTGTGAAATGAATAATGTCTATGGCGAAGGAGAATTTCGAGGGGATGTGGCATTTCCATACATGATTGCTATAAATAATTTATCGCAGTTTGTTGCAATGTATTGCCTTGTTTTGTTTTATAAAGCTAACAGGGAGGAGCTTGCTCCAATGCAACCAATTGGCAAATTCTTGTGCATAAAGGCTGTAGTATTTTTTTCCTTTTTGTGAGTATCACAAAACATCTGCAGAATATTATTTAATGAATTTTATTGAATCTTTATTACTTTTATCTTTCTACTTTTAGTCAGGGTGTAATCATTGCAATTCTTGTCTACACTGGAGTTATATCATCAGTATTTGGTACAAGTGACTCTACAAGCATAAAAGACATTTCAGCTAAACTGCAGGTACGTCCTTGTTGAAGATCCTATCATGACTTAATCTACTCACAAAGTTTAAAATCTTTATCAACAATAATTGCATTTGTCATGTAATATATAAGATGCAAAATATTTAGTCAATTTAGATCCTTTTATTTGAACTCATTGTACTGTTTAATAGAACTATAGATAATAATAGATGAAGAACTATATGGGAAGGACATGAAGCCACCATACATAATGTTAGAAAGTGAACAAGAAGTGGAAGATGATGATGTTGGACCTGGGATATTAGATAGTGAAATTGATAGGGCCTTGCATGATATGAAAGGAAATAAAGCAATGGGGGCTCCCGGATAACCAAGTGAGCAACGCGTTCAACTTCGGTGAAAGCGGACCCGGGTTTGATTCCCGGTGGGAGCCTACGTGCGAAATGACCTAAGCTGTCGAAGCACTTTTAACAATACTACTACTACTACTATAAAGCAACGGGCATTGACGAGGTACCAGATGAGTTACTTAAAAACTTGTGGGAAATGGGTAAGAGAGAATTTTATAATTTATGTAGGAAAATTTATGATGATGGGAAGTGGCCAGAGGATTTTACCACGACAATCTTGATTCCTTTACAGAAAAAGAATAATGCTGCAGTGTCGGGATTATTGTACAATCAGTTTAATATCTCACATGGCATAGGTTATTCTAAGCATTTTGAATAGAAGAATCGAAGGAAAAATTAAGGGGAAAATTGGAGAAGACCAGTTTGGTTTTCAGAAAGAGAAAGGAACAAGGGATGCAATCGGGGTAATGAGAGTACTAGAGAATGAAGCCTGGAATTTAAGAAGAATGTATATGCATGTTTTGTTGAAAAGGCTTTCGATAGAGTACAATGGCCAAAACTAATGGGAATTTTAAAGAAAATTGGGTTGGACTGGAAAGATAGGCGTTTGGTGCAAAATTTGTAGTTAAATCAAACAGCACGAGTTAGAATAACTGAGGGGAAGTCGGAATGGGCAGAGTTAGGGATGGGGGTAAGACAAGGCTGCCCATTATCACCATCGCCTTTTAATATATATGCAGAGGAAATGGTGAATGAAGCTTGGGAAGAAATAAGCAAGGGAGTGAAAGTTGTTGGGGAAGTGGTGAAGTTAGTAAGATATGCAGACGATAAAGCTATTGTGTGCGATTCCGAAAGGGGTTTACAAATACTAGTAAATGCACTAAACGATAAAGCAAGGGAATATGGAATGAAAATAAACATAAGTAAAACTAAAGTAATGAGATTTACTAAGAGAAATAGAGGCTAAGTTAACAGTCAGGGTAAATGGGGAAAAACTAGAACAGGTGGATAAACTCCTGTACTTGGATAGTGTTCTATCTTGAGATGGGAGGTGTGAAGATGAGTTTCAAAAAAGAGTAGCTTTGGACAAGGAAGCTTTTTTGAAGCGAAGCAAATTGATGACTATGGGTCTTGATAAAGGAATCCAGAAAAGATTGGTAAAATCCTTTATATGGAGTGTTTTGCTGTATGGGTGTGAAACATGGATCTTACAAAAGGAGGACATCAAAAGATTGGAGGCATTTGAGATGTATGGCTTGGAATGGAAAAGGTGAGCTGGGTAGATAGAATAACAAACATGAGGTGCTGGGAATGGTTGGGGAGGTGAGGGTTTTAATTGAAGTAATTATGCGCCAACAGAAGAAATTGGTGGGTCAAATATTGAGAAGAGAGGGATTGCTGAAGAATGTAATTGAGGGTAGAATGCAAGGGAAAGCAGAGGCAAAAGATGTTAGATGACATGAAGGGTGGGGTGAGTTACCAGATAGCGAAGGAAAAGGCTTTGAATAGGGAATATTAGGGCACTTGGACCTACCGACAGGTAGAGCACATAAGTAAGTAAGTATACTGTTTAATCCGAAAATCACTGAAAGAACATTCATCTTATGAAAGGAAAGGTTTGAGTTTTTGCTGCTTTAATTTTATGTTATGCTTCACATGTATCATTAGTTACAAAAAAAAGCACAGTATCTAATTAGAATTTTCCTAATATCTTTGAAATTCTCTTTGTGATAAGGAAAAAAATAGTCTCATTAATCTGAAATAATAGTTAATAATAATAATAATTTATTGACGGGCAGAGTCCTATTGCATGATAGAAATACAAGATGATAATAAGTTACATAAATAAGATGGGATACCATTTTATTTTTATATACATTTAGACTTGGCATTTTTACTGATTCTGCTATCACTGTTTTCTCTGTCATAATTCATTTTCTGATTTCAATGGACATTCTAAATATAAGAACATATATTTGTATATATTTTGTGTCTTTGTTGCAGGATTTCCTCATCTGTATAGAGATGTTTCTGGCTGCAGTTGCCCATCATTTTAGCTTCTCCTACAAACCATACATTGATCTATGGGGTCCAAATCAATCATGTTGTACATCTTTTCTTCTTATGTGGGATGTTTCTGATGTCCGTCGTGACATTGGAGAGCATTTTGGAGTTGTAGGTGAGAACTTTCAAGATAATTTTGTTTGTTATGGTGTTTCACTCCACTTTTTATGAACACATTAAACGTTATTAACAGTGTTAAAGTTGAGATTACGGAATTATTTATTATTATATTACATGCACAACAGATAGACCCCAAGTCTGATGGTAACTTATTACTGTTTTTCTATTATTTCAATACTATGCTATACAAACATAAAGTAAAATATACAATGTTCATTATAATAATGCCAAGTTTTTGCTTAATACAGGGCATCTATCTTCTAGCTGCACACTAACACAACTATGTAGCAAAAGTGTCCTCAGTTATCTTTTAGTTTGAATACTGGGTATAATATATTTGAATTAGATCAAAACTATACTTAAGAAATCATTTTTATTCCATCCCTGAGCAACATCAGGTATTTTAGCTAGATTTTGTTTTGTTGCAAACCTTATTTTTCAATACATTATCTCCAACAGATATCCTGGAAAGAATTGCTACTCCATGAAAATTTGGCCAATATGATAAAGATTAAAAGTAAATTATAGTTAGTCAGATCATATCCCAAAAAGCCAAAAATGAAGTTTTCCATCAGTAGGATGAGATATATCTGCATAATTTTCTAAGGTTGTTTATAAATTTTCAGAGTAGGTATTTTCTGAAAGAGTGTAATCTGTTTGGTAGATGATGCTTGTATCTTAACTAGCAAGTAAGCATCCCTATATCCAATTCCCAAAAGAGCTCTAGGGTTGAGGGTATGTTTAAAATATTCCTTTTGCAAGTTAAGGTTTTGTAGCCACAACTTAATCATTAAGTACATGAAAGGTAAGAATTTCCATAGGAGTAAAATTGCCGCTATAAAAAACTTAGTCTCAGCTGTACTGTGAATAGAATAGAATAGAGTTTATTAACGGGGCTAGCCCTTTACAAAGTTTAAAATACAATTTAACATTGATATCACAAGTACATAGGTACAAAGAGATACTTTTAAATATAAAAATATAAATTTCATTTATATTTAACAATATTTTAAATCAGAAACAAGGAAACATTCAAAGAAAAAATATTTTTAACTCTAGAAATAGGTAGGTAAGAAAAAAAATAGAAAAAATATTATTCAGTGTCATGATAAATAAGATCATGAAGATGAAGTATATAAAAATAAATTTATTTCTAATATTTGAGGACAATATCATTATAAATCAAAGTTATTTTATCCGAGTACAAAATACATTCTTTATGATTAAGATGGGTGAAGTGGATTTAAACTGAACTGTACCATAGAGAATGGGAAATGCTGCTGTTTTAGAAACTCTGCTCACCTGCCACTGGATAATTTTCTATATTTGGTTAAGCTATCTCATTTCATTACAATATCATTTCAATCTGGCAGTTTCCATGTAAATATCTTTTTAAACTGTACATGTTTCATATTCAGCATCACCTTTCATTGTCATAATTCATCAGTCTTAGAAAAATGTCAATTCAGAGACAGTATATACATACTTCTTAGTGTTTTTTTAAAGCATGGCACTATCAGATTTAAGGATTAAGGAAAGGTGTAATACTTTGCATGAGTCATGCAGCTGATCCCAAAGGAATAACATGAGTGAAAAATAGCAACATGATTGGGACTTGAACCCAGGTCTCCCACTTTCTGGGCAGGTATTTTAACCGCTGAACTGCCATGCCACACTGTAAGGGAATTTCCCCTTAACAGTGTGGAAGAGACGTGGCATGATAGTTCAGTGGTTAGAATATCTGCCCGGAAACTGGGAGACCTGGGTTCCAGTCCCAGCTGTCGCTATTTTTCACACATGTTATTCCTCTACTATCAGATTTCACTGAACACAATCAAATTCATTTGTTTATATCTAATGTTTGAGCCTGTTGTAAGGTCAAATCATAAAGAGGAACATTTTTTGACTGTGTAAAAACACCTGTATTTTCTAAATAAGAACTCTGAAAATTTTAATATCTTTTAATGACTCTGTGGATAAAGGTCTTCTTTCACTTCCCTGGTCTCAAGTTTGATTACAGAGGTCAACTTCTTTAAGAGATGCCTGTAAAGTTCTCAATCATATGATATTGTTAAAAGTGCTTCAACGGCTGAGGTCATTTTGGATGTAGGCTCATACTGGGAATCAAACCTGGGACTGATTTCACTGAAGTCAAATGCGTTGCTTACTTGGCTATCTGGGAACCTAGTTCTCAATCATTGCATTTGCAGTGTTTCTCTTTGGGTATTAAATAACAGATCAAAGTTAAATATCCTTACAAATTCAAGAATACATGATAGAGAAGGGAACTCAGTATGATTTCTTATTCTTCTTGTCATCAACTTGTTGTTATGTTCTGGAATATTGATAAATTACTCCATACCCATTATGTTTAAGCATTTTATTAGCAGTTAGTGCAATGTTTTTAGGAAGCATGAGAGAAAGTTCTAATAAGGTATCAAATGGGAAATCGATTGTATTGTTTTAATATTTAATTTTTTCAATATTAAAATGGATAGTAGACATAGAAAAATTAGTCACTATCACAAAATTATTAGGAGTGCTTTTAGAAAGAAATTTTATTGCAGGTCAGATGGCTGGGCAGCCATCAGTAGCATGGCGTGTATTTTCTACCTAATTCCTACATATACATTTGTGTGTATGTATTTGTATATGCAAAATTTAATGTAAAACGTTTTAGTTTCATCTGTTTTTACACCATTGTCAGCTTGAACTACTTGGTGGCCCTAAGTAAATGCAATGAAAATAGTATAGCTTAGAGGAAATCAAAACAGAAAGTTTAAGGTTGAAATGATTTGTCTTAAATATTCATATAAATTCAACAGGAAGTTCACTCAGCCGACGATTTCGCGGTCAAGCATCTCAGTATCAGGTCATCGGAGAGACAACAAGGCTGTTAAATCCACCAAATGATGTGACATACACTGGGGCTGATTTGGAAGATGAAGAAGAGGATAAAAATGGTATTGCAATTGGACATGACCCTGCCTCATCTCTCTCTAAGCCATGCTGAAACAATTGTGGTTTCCTCATTTTGCATTGCTGTCAATGTTAAGGTAAGAAAATGGAAGGTGTGTCTAATAAATGAATGCCATCAGGTTTTTATACATATCTTACTATTATTCTATTCAATTCTGTAGTATTAGTATTAGAACATGAATGAAGTGGCCTTCTATAGGTTTTGATTGTTACAATTTTTAGAAGTGCCACTCAAGAGTTTCTGTAAAAATTGCTTGTAAGCTATATATTCAGGACAATTAAAGGGATATTTTTAAAGCTCAATCATCTTCATGTCTTCAGAATAGGGAATAAAAAATGCAATTAAATATTTCTTTATAAAATGGTTAATTATTTCTTGTAATGACCCCAAACTCTTTACATGAGAATCTTACTTTTCTTTTTCCTGTAAAACATGCTAGCCAACTCTTAGTTTTCTCAGTATATTGGTTTTGTACTAATTGTTTTTTTTTGTCAATAGAAATAATTATAAGATTTTCTAATTAAACAATAGTTGTTTGATTCCTTTCTTGGAAATTTAAAGAATTGTCTGTTGTGGTTGTCTACTTATTTTGTTTAATTATGCATTTACACATTTTAAGGTAGAGATTCATTGCCTGATCCCCTTGATAATGTTTTTTTTGTTTAATTTTCCCTTTTATTTTTGGCTAATCATCATTTCTAGCAACTGTATGTAATATTTGAAGGTTCATAGATTTAAAACTTGAATCTACGTTTTAAATTTTTGCTCAACTGTTTTTAAAGAACATTCTTAATCCTCTTCAATTTCTTTTTGTAACCTGTACAAAATAGAGTTTTTATACTCTTGACTATCTTTGTTGATGATGAATGAAGGCAATTCTAAGTGTTGAATATTGTTTTACAGCTTGTTAAAATTCAGATAAACTACCCTTTAGGGGAACCCTCCTTAAGGCATGGAGTAGGTGTCTGACTTGTATTCATGTAATACAAGCTTTGTCTTGAATTTTCATAGTTTGGAATATTTATATCAATATCAGTATAATTATTATGACATTTACCTATAATTTTGTTTGCAAAAGAAAATCATTGTGTTTCCATAGAAGTAATAGAGATCCCTTAATTACCAGACCAGCTTTGGTATAAATTGTATCTTGTATCACCATATAAGCTGATATTTTTGTCAATTTTTTCACAAACAAATCAACCCTCAGCTTATATTTAGGACCAAGATAATAATTAAATGAACTTTAAAATATTGTTGTATATAATAAGTTATATTATTATTTCATAATTGTTGAATATAATTCATTGTGAAGCTTATCTGGAAAGTGTGCTGTTATAAAATTATGATTTCTGAGGAATATTATTGCATCAGATTTCCTTGAAATAAAACTTGGTTGAAAAATTATTTTGGGTAGTTTCTTTTACACGTTGTGAAGGTACTTGAAATTATCATCACTGAATGCAGAACATGCTAGTCAAAAACAAATACACACAATTACTAACTGGAGTTATATCAACAGCTAAACTAGGCACAGAACAGTCTATGCATGCATTACTGGTAGGCCTGCGTAAAATGAATGTAATTTTCTTTTTTGCTAAAATTCTGCAAATATTTTAAGTGGGCTTAAAGCTGCAGTGCTCTTCTATTTGAGCAAATACAGTATTGCATAGGAACAAGTTACTAATCTTGAATTATCTCTGCATTTATTTGTTTCATTTTACTGTCATTGAATTTCGTTCTAAAAGAGATTTGATTTGATTGAATTGTTGATGAAATAGAACATCAAAGCACAAGTGGTGTAACTATGCTTTGAAAAAAGCAACATTAATCTCATGTCAGTGTTACTCTTTTTTATTTCAGGTATCTAAGTTGGTCAGGGCTATATAAGAAGAGAGAGAAATCCATTTGCAAGGCTATCGATTTAACTTTGATGTGGAGTTAATCCTGTTTGATTATTCTTTTGTTATCCCTTTGTTTCATGGATGAGCCTCAATCTTCATAATTTTCACCAGAGAAAGGTGTTTTTATGAAAGATGAAGTTTCTTATGCTTCAATTCTAGGCTAACCTTTAAGCCTTTTCTTTCAAAATTGTGAAGCTCTAGTCAAAAGGAAAAGAATTTTCTGAAATCATGTTGAAACTTAATTGAATTGAAACATTCTCCAAAGTACCTAAATTTAATCTAACTTATGTTGAATATCAGTGGTATTATGAAGAGTATTTTAATTGTTTACTACTTATATTGAAGTATTTCTTTCCATCATTTTTACCTTCTTACCCAAATAATGTATTTAAGTTTTAGGTATGATATTTGTATTAACATTTTTGAAAAAAGGGATTGCAGTGATTTGCTCTCACAAATCCGACATTTTGGAATCTAATTCAGTCAATCTATTTTATGTATTTCTGTGAAGGAAAATTTTCATTCTTTGTTTTGTTTGGAGGGCAACTGTAATATTTAAAATTTTAAAATTAGCTTCTAAATTAATTCATAAGCCCCAACTTAATTTCTAAAAGTGGTTGGAAAATTTTTCAAAGATAGCATTTAAGGTCCCTGCTTAGCTACTGGTTTATAGAGAAACAGACTTTATTGTATTCTACAATGAATCAGTGTGTATTATACTGTGATAAAATGCCAAACCTTGGTGTGGCCTTACATAACAACTATTTTTATAGTATATTTTTCTTTAGTGTTGTACTTTGTATGTATTTAGCCTTATGGAAATTTATGCATTTCTGCCTGACTGCTGTTTTGAAAAAATGTGAAGCATGAATAAATAATTATTTAAATAAATGGAAATTTTATTAACCTCGATAATTATTTTTTGAGGAGAAGTGATATTCATCGAAACAAAACAATATAAATAATGTACCTACTTTCTATATTTTGCTCAGGGTAGTAACATTTTTCAGTATATTTTTTGCTCCAGCCTAATGAAAATACTGAATTTTAGTTCAGTTCCAGCTTCACTGCCAACATCTAACCAGTTCAAACTGATATTTTTTGCTCCAACTATCAAAATATCATACCCTTTAGGAGAAATTTATTGTGCATAGATTTTTTTATATTTGATTAAATATTAAAATATAAATTTTGTTATTAACCCTTTCACTGCATATTTGGTTTAGATGTAGCTTTAGGACCATGAATGTCAAATTGACTTTAGTCGATTGTCGCAGCAATAGGGTTAAAGAAATGATGATTTAAACAATGAACTTTGGTAGAAGAGGTTCGGATTCTGTTCTAAGGTTTGGTCCAAGTTCGGTTTCTGGTGAGAGCCCCATATGTGCGAAATGACTGCACTTTTAACAATGCTACTGCTAAATTACACAATTTTCTGTCCTTTTCATTTGTTGACCTGGTCCCTTTTCTGGCATTTTTTGTTATCCGTGAGAATCTTCATTGGTCCATAGTGATTAGTAGTGAGTACATACTGGTAGAGTAAGAAAAAAGAAATATCTCACAGACTTATATATAAGGCAATATAATTAAATTGTTTAATGATAAGATCAGAGAACTCAAAAGATTGCATAAAACTATTTAAGTGGAAATTAATTAAGGGAATCAGTTAAATCATTGACAAGAAGTGAAATTAAATTCTTTCAAAAGATTATATGTATTGAGATCAGTTACAATGTTTATTGTCTAGAAAAATAGGATTTTGACTTTATTAACTTACTGTGTTTACTTTAATAGTATTATACTATAGTAGTATTTAATATAAATGTATAATGGTATCTGTAAACGTTATGGTAGTTTTTAGTACAGCAGCTATAAATTTGTTTAATTGTAATCATTTCTTATTTTTCTCAATGAAAAGAGTTAACCCATAGTGAAGACTAGTAGAATTTCGTATTGAATAATGGCCTACAATGTTTAATTGATTCAGCTCTATGTATTGAGTTGCTATTTTGTGAAAAAGAAAAATTTCAAGCATATGTGCCAGCTACAGAAATTTAATGTTATACTTAAAAATTCTGTTGAAGTAGTATCTTGCATACAGTAGGCTCATTCATCAAGCTTCCTAAACTTGAAATCTCTCAGACACCTTCAGTCCATCACTCATGGACACATTGCTATTCTTTATACACACTGTGGTCAATGTTTTGGCAAATAAAAGATTAGGAAGAAAACAGTAGTAGTAATGTTAAAAGAGCTTTGACAGCTCAGGTCAATTCTCACATATGGGCCCCCACTGGAAATTAAACCCAGGACTGCTTTCACCAGTAGTGGTATGGAAGCACCAGTAAGTGTTTTCAATTCTAGATTAGTGATCCTTTCATTATTTTAATGGACGACCCCTTGCAATTTATTTTATCATTTGTTTTTTGGAGTGCATTTTAACTTTTTTACAATTTTCATAATTCATTTTCTGATTTCAATGGACATTCTAAATATAAGAACATATATTTGTATATATTTTGTGTCTTTGTTGCAGGATTTCCTCATCTGTATAGAGATGTTTCTGGCTGCAGTTGCCCATCATTTTAGCTTCTCCTACAAACCATACATTGATCTATGGGGTCCAAATCAATCATGTTGTACATCTTTTCTTCTTATGTGGGATGTTTCTGATGTCCGTCGTGACATTGGAGAGCATTTTGGAGTTGTAGGTGAGAACTTTCAAGATAATTTTGTTTGTTATGGTGTTTCACTCCACTTTTTATGAACACATTAAACGTTATTAACAGTGTTAAAGTTGAGATTACGGAATTATTTATTATTATATTACATGCACAACAGATAGACCCCAAGTCTGATGGTAACTTATTACTGTTTTTCTATTATTTCAATACTATGCTATACAAACATAAAGTAAAATATACAATGTTCATTATAATAATGCCAAGTTTTTGCTTAATACAGGGCATCTATCTTCTAGCTGCACACTAACACAACTATGTAGCAAAAGTGTCCTCAGTTATCTTTTAGTTTGAATACTGGGTATAATATATTTGAATTAGATCAAAACTATACTTAAGAAATCATTTTTATTCCATCCCTGAGCAACATCAGGTATTTTAGCTAGATTTTGTTTTGTTGCAAACCTTATTTTTCAATACATTATCTCCAACAGATATCCTGGAAAGAATTGCTACTCCATGAAAATTTGGCCAATATGATAAAGATTAAAAGTAAATTATAGTTAGTCAGATCATATCCCAAAAAGCCAAAAATGAAGTTTTCCATCAGTAGGATGAGATATATCTGCATAATTTTCTAAGGTTGTTTATAAATTTTCAGAGTAGGTATTTTCTGAAAGAGTGTAATCTGTTTGGTAGATGATGCTTGTATCTTAACTAGCAAGTAAGCATCCCTATATCCAATTCCCAAAAGAGCTCTAGGGTTGAGGGTATGTTTAAAATATTCCTTTTGCAAGTTAAGGTTTTGTAGCCACAACTTAATCATTAAGTACATGAAAGGTAAGAATTTCCATAGGAGTAAAATTGCCGCTATAAAAAACTTAGTCTCAGCTGTACTGTGAATAGAATAGAATAGAGTTTATTAACGGGGCTAGCCCTTTACAAAGTTTAAAATACAATTTAACATTGATATCACAAGTACATAGGTACAAAGAGANGGGTAAAAATTGGTGAGGATCAGTCAGTATTAAGAAAATGATATAAATTTAATTCCTTCATCCATTTTCAAAATGAACGAAAATATGCCTGAATTACAAATCCTTAAATGACTGGCATAATTTTTGTCATCACGAAAATGTTATTCTATTATGAAAGCCATTTCTTTCAATCGTTGCTTATTACTTCTTTCATAATTAGATTTTAATTGAATGGATTAACAAAGATTTCAGAAAAAGATATCCATCAGTCAAATATAAGCCAACATTTTTGTGTCATACACAAATAATTCCGGATCTTGCTGGCGCTCCGTGTTTCCCTTGCAAAGGAAGAAATATTCCATCAAAAAAACAAAATAATTTTACCCGACCAACGTTTGATAAACAACGGAATGATATAACTGCACGAAAAATACCACGTAAGCCAAAAAGATGTGTTAAGTGTTTATGGAAAACATCCGTATTGTAGGGATAGTTGAGACATAAATTGGTCAATTTAAAAAGGAAAGACTAAATAGGGGAAACAGGATACGTCACGGATCTAATAATGGAACTATTTTTTAGTTCTAACAACGGGATAACATGCTCAGGCCCTGTAGACGAAAATTCTTAAGTGCCGTTTCCGTATAATCTGTAAAAATACGACTATCGCAATCCTTATTATTGCTATATTTAGGTAACAAGAATTTTACTGAGTAAATTGAACGTCCCTCAATTACGGCACATGATACAAGTTGACAGGCGAGTCACAATTGGAGTTAAGTTCTAATTCTTACAAATAACTTTGTTCCTTAAAAAACAAACATTTGATTTGAATAGAAATTATAAAAATACCATCAAGTGACCGTGACTTAGTTATCATAGCATTAACCAAAGTATTAGCTTAAAATCGATGCTTAGATTTTATAAAAAGAGGCCCCAAAATTGATTTGACGCGAAATGCGCATAAGATCGCAATCGAGGATAATTTTGTTTCGGAATTTCACACAAAGCAACTGAAGTAAAATTACATCCAATGGAAACTTGAATGTGTACAGATTAAAATTATCTCATACATAATTGTAGGTTACTATCTACCCGAACCAAAGGTAACGCGATTGACTTCATAAGCGACATCTACAGGTAAAATTGACATGAGTAAAGCAAGAATTTTTTCTCTTGCCATAATTACAACTAATGTGAACTAATACACCATATCCTGATAAAGGCAATGCAATCCGTAATCGATGACTTTCCGGTTACATTGGTCGTTGTGACCAACTTAGAGAATAAACATTCTGCATGACATAGCTTACAGGAAGTGATTTATCATTTCATGGTACCAATTTTAGTCATTAACTTCTTGTAGCCTAGGGTATATTATAATAGATAGCTTTAATTAGACCATGTGAATAATATTCAGTTAGAATTCATCGTCTCGTGTACCTTAATGCTTTAATTCATGCTCTTACATCATCTTTATTGAGAAAAATTAAACTTCATCATGGTTAACATGCAAACTATTGTTCACCAAATAAATATAAAAAAGCTTTATGATTAACACAAAAATATAGTCTTCCTACGCTTTAAAGCTTAAAAGTCATGTTTCTGAAACCTTAATATATATTGTGAGTACAACTACTTCTTAGTTTCACGGTTTCACTGTTGGCAAGCCGCAGTAGGCCAACTGTTACTTAGCTATTGGATGAAACTGAACGTGCAGGGAGGAAGTTCGGCCAATGGAGAATGATCTTCCGCGGGAACGTCGTTAACGTCCGTATAGCTCGTTTATTATAACATTGATGAAACAATTCCGGTTATTGTTTACATTCCCATATCTATATGATAGTTTATGATAGTTAACGTTTCTGAAAATATTGCGGAAGCTGTGATTGTGTGTTCGTGTCAGAAACGCATTTACGTAAATTAACTGCCGGCTTTTTAGGTAAGTTATGAATTTCCTGCTGACGTTCTGTGGGTAGCCCTATTTGCCTAATAGGATTAGGCCTGGAAGTGTTTCATCATTTGAAGACTTTGTATCGCTAAGAGTAGATTATTAACTTTGCTTTCTTTGGAGCTGCTTCCCAAGTTTTGTTAACGAAACGTAGTACTGCTATAATTCATTGTGTTAGCGACTGATCTCTGTAAAACTTTACATGATTAGCTCATAAGATTATCAGTATTAAATGAGCGTTTGAAATATAAGTTTTATTACTTTTCTGTCGCATATTTGTGAAGAGGAGGAAATAAAGAAGAAAACCATGAAGTATTGGATTGTTCCAGCATTTTTACTATGTGCTATCACTTGTTGTGTTACTCAGGATGACCTGGAGGAAGTCTCAGTTACTTCAGCAGAAGTGGTAAGCTTGTCTAGAAATCACGATGCACTTGCATTAATATCTTAAGACGATATAGACGGTGTATATGATGATTTTTCACGATAGTTATAACTAAGTAATTTTCTTTAATAAGCTTTATTGGGAATTCATAAATTAAAATGTTACAAATACTTCAGATTCCACCGCCTACCCTTGAAGCAGATATATCTTCTCTAATATATGAAAATTTGTTTGGCTTTAGTGATATTAACTTAATTTTATTTATTTAATCAGGATGAGAATGAATCTCTTGAAGATGTACCATATTCAAGTCCAGTACCATCTGGAAGAGTGTATTTAGCCGAAACATTCGATGACCCCCAAATATTTAAGAAAAAGTGGATTCTATCCGAAGCGAAAAAGGATGACACAGATGAAAACATAGCCAAATATGATGGTATGTATGTTTATCCTGTTTTCCACGGCTGACTTTGATATATTCATTTTAATCTCTGTGAATGAATTGATTTGCTTTTAAACATCTACGAATAATGGAATGTAGTTTATTATTAGTTTATTCATCTAATAGTTGACATATTGTTATATTTGGAAATGCAATAATTTGGGACATTGATTGCTAACGAGGGTCTATAATAGGGTTTGGTAAATGCCCCGATCAAGCATGATGAGATTATTATAATTATAACCCTAATTTTTTATAAATGCTGTTCTGCAAAGAATTTTAAGCTAAGAATATTAGCAGTATTTCAAAAAATTACTCCATTTTGTGCAGCATTATGAAGATTGTGAGAATCACTAAAACTCACAGCTTTAAAACGTCTTTTGTGTTGAAATATCGTTTCTCTCCTATAAATATTCCCATTTCTTGCTGTAATATTTCTTCATCGTCTTGATCGCAAAAAACTTATGTAGAAAATGTCCTTTGGTATATTGGATTGATTAGAATCACTCTTATGTGGCTCTATATTTGTCCCTGTGTATTGTATATTGTAGGTAGGATATGGCGGAAATTCAGAAAACGATGTTTATAAATTCTGTTATTAGTATCTACTAAAATTCTGTATGAATACTATAGATTCATACAGAATTCTTTATGAATCTATAATCCCAGTATATTCTTATGGAAAAGTGTGTGAGCTTGAATTCAGCAATCGCCTTGGTTGCCAAGAGAATGGGTCGTTTATTACCACAAAACCATACAAATTTTCCATTTCTTTTATAAAAATTCTTGCAATATCAAATCTTTATAAATATTTCATAAATTAAATTAGAATCTATGATCATTTTAATTTTTGTACACTTGTTCCAATCTTGTAGGAGCATTATTTCTTGTTTAATTTTGAAAAATAAACAAAGTCTGCAATACATGAAAATGATTTTGTCCTTTTCTTCTGGAAACTTATTATGGGTTTGAATGCAAGCCTTCTCAGGCCTGAGAATAATGTTGGTGGATCTTTCACCCTTGTGGAAACATGATGCAGTTTGTCTCTGATCTCTACATTCGAAATAGGGGGGGAGGCAGTCTAACATTTTGCTTTTTTTAATACAATTTCTCACTGTTAATCCAAGTATCTACCAAGGTCAAAGCTTTAACAGATTAATGCAACCATTGTACATTGCTATTATGAGCTTAAGGATCCCCTCCCCTCTTGTTTTATCAGGATATAAATTTCTTCTAGGGTAAATAGACCAGTTCCTTTCTAACCTCTCCTATGACATGTTCATGATGATATTACTTCATTGAGAACATTTTAGTGAAAAATAATAAAATCCTCTAAATTGCATACCATTTGAGTACAGTTCAATCTTACGATTTTTTTCTAAATTTGTTCTTAACCCTTCATCAATTGGGTCTTAAACCATGGTAAAGTATTCTCTTAACATTGTGGAAGAGACATGTCCTGTTTTGTAGTTGGTGTCCAGAGAGTGGGAGACCTGGGTTTGAGTTCCGGTCATGTCGCTAGTTTCACATCTGTTCATCCTCAGGAAATGAACAGGACTTTATAGTTGACTTATATTTTACTACTTATTTACTGCTTTATATACTTAATTGCTTGGCATGAATAATGTTAATCTTATCATGTAAACCTGCCCTCATTTCTCCCCCTTTGTGTGCATCCTGAGTAAGCAATTTAAACAACTTTTGGTCTTTAAAGGCAAGTGGGATTTGGAAGCTGCCCAGCGCCACCCAATGCGTGGGGATTTGGGTCTTGTCCTCAAGTCTAAGGCTAAACATGCAGCAATTGCAGCACACTTAGATCGTCCATTCCGTTTTGAAGATAAACCTCTCATTGTCCAGTATGAAGTGAACATGCAGAATGGACAGGAATGTGGAGGGGCTTACCTCAAACTCCTCTCTCATGTGGATGGACCAAGGGGTGTTGATTTGCTTCACTTCAGAGATAAGACCCCCTACTCGATTATGTTTGGACCAGACAAGTGTGGAAATGATCATAAGGTTGGAGAAGTTTCTATAAATTTGGAGCATTGATTGAATTATGAAAATTGTTTGTAACTCTTAACTATAGTTATTAGGCCTTTCTTCAGTAATGCTGCTATAGTATATAGTAGGCATAAGTTTGCATAAGCATAAATAAATTTCCAAGAAAAATTAATTTTACTACAAATTAAGCTTAGCAGCATTACTGATATATATTATTGATTGTTTCTGTTAAAATACAAGCAAAAGTTGCTTGCATATTGCAAGCTTATTTTTAAAAATTAACACCAATCCCTTGAAATTACTTCCCCTTATGGCATTACATAGCTCTCTATAATTGGCTACATTGTGAAAATATTCTCATTATCCCACCATCAGAAGGAATTGTGGATCTTTGGCCATCTGCATATGCTTTTTGGCCTACACGCCATCTTTCCCTCAGGCTCTGAAAAGGGTCTTTGTTATATCAACTCAGAGTCCCTATAGCAAATGAAAAGAGCAAACATTTATAGATAATGGATATGAAATTTTCTTGAAAATTCTAAACAAGGCTATAATTGTCTTGACAAGGGTAACAAGTATTTTATGCAAAAGGAATAACATTTTTTTCACACTTGTTATTCCTTTGGGATTTCCGTAGGTTTTCAATCTACTAAGACACCTTCCTTTCCTTTAATCCTAGTATTTTATGCTATTGTATGCTTGTTTTATGCTAGCGTATAGGATCCTGTATACATTTCTACTAGAATTCTGCTAGCACAAAATGGTTAAGGCTTTGATCTAGTGTTTCTTAATTTTCACATTTTAAAAAAGATAACTAGATGATTTTCTGCAGCTTTTATTTGTGTTGCAAGAGTCCCTTATCAAAATTAAAATATGGAATCCTGCTGAAATTTAGTGTGAATAAACATCCATTTGCTGTCAATAGACCATGTTGTACCGAATGAAAGGAAATCATCTTCCCGTTTATTGAAATCAAATTTTAATGGGTATTTATCCAGTTAATCAATATTCTGCAGCATAGTTTTCCATATTTGTGACATCAAATTGTTTCATAACCCTGTACATATTGATATAAGCTATTCAAAACTGCTAGTGAAAAAATGTTGAATTTTATCACTCCAACACATTATCACTTTTGGACTTTTTGTAAACTTCTTATAATTAAAACTAGCCATCAGGCATAACCTTAGCAGTGTTTTATAACTCCATAAAAACCAAGAGATGCCTTGTAAATTTTACATAAAATTTTGATGTTTAACCAATGCACAAAATTGGCCTATTCAAAAGTATAGAATGTTTGTATTTAATGGAAAAATATTAATATAAACTTTGGTATTAATCAAATTTTTTGTAGTCGTACAAGTTTAGAGTGGTGGCTTATATTTTAAACTTTTGTTTAACTTAAATGTAATATTTATCTTTACAGCTGCATTTCATTTTCCGTCACAAGAACCCATTAAATGGAACGCTATCAGAAAAGCACTGCAAAAAGTCCAAGGATAGATTAGAAGAGCAAATGAAGGATAAGAAGCCTCATCTGTACACACTGATTCTTCGACCAGATAACACATTTGAAATCAGGGTAGATCACAAGGTAAGCTTTCTCATTAGAAACCAGTTATATCCTTTGCTTTGAGATTGTAAGACCAGTCACCAGTGTATATATTTTGGCTTACAGCACTATCCAAAGCATCTTTATTGGAACCAGAAATTCTAAAACTAAAAGACTAAAAATTCCCAGCTTTATTTATTTATTTATATCCCAATATCCCCACAAACATCCATTTACTGAACCATAACAGTGGTGAGCTTCAAACAATAAGAAAGGACAAACATGCACAACCATTTCCTAACAGGAAAAATCCGACTAGCCGGGATTCAAACCCACTACCTTGGTTGTAAAAAGGTTTCGGGTTTCCAACCAGGTAATTTCTGGAAACGTTGGCAACAGCAATATTTCCAGAAATTACCTGGTTGGAAACCCGAGAAACCTTTTTACAAGCAATCCACCAGGAAAGCCTATTACCTTGGTGTTGGAATGCTAGCATGTTACTCTTTGATGGTGGAGTGGTTAGCATTTTTTTGGACCATTTGAACAATTCTATATCAGAAGTGGGTTCTATATAGAAGAAAGTGGGAGACCTGGGTTCAATTCCCGGCTGCAGCAGACTTTTTCTCTTTCAAGAGAATGCGTATCTCATCGCTTTTCTAATTCTATATCAGTTCACGAAAAAGTCGTGACACCTTCCATCTCAGATTTTAATGAAAATTTGTATATTTTATCCTTTCATGTAACCATGCATAGTTTCTCTTCTTTATCTAAATCTTTTTTTTTAATAGCCATTTAAAGTTTAGGTAAAACTTCAGTTTTTCCATTCCCTAAGCCTTTGTGGAGGCTTGTACCTCCAGAGGAAAAATAAATGTATCCCTCTTATTTATTACTCAATTCTAATAAAAATTTTGTTTTATCAAAGAATCCATGAAGATTTCAGAAAAAAATTGAGTTATATTCTCAGATATATCATAAACTCTCAAAACATTTTATTTACATTAGAATTAAGAAAGTTTCTTACACAAAATAACGTTGTATAAAAATTAATTATCTACAAATGGCTGTGTGTTATCAAACAAAACTTTTTCTTCTCATAATCCTGAAGATATTTCCCACCACCTTTGAAAATAAAATTCATGGTATTTCTGAGATAAAAATTTTAAATATCCCAAAAGAATAATCATTTTACTTTCTGATAATCAGCAGTCTTCCTTGGAAATTCAACAACCAATGCTTCATGCAAGTTATTTCTGAAAATTTCTGTCTTTTTCTGAAAAGTAATATACTCTTTCAGAGCCTTTTGTGGTAGGAGCTTCCAAATTACAAGTAATATCATTTAAAGGAACACAGCAAATGTCTTCTCTGTGTTAAGGCCAATAAATCCATAAGGATGCATAAATTTTATTTTTATGTCACCTGTATGTCATTTTAGTGTGTTTTCATTGCTTCATTCCAATATTTATTTTCCATTGCCTCAAAATAAGTTTTGATACAAGTATCAGTTCAGTTCAAAGTTTTCAGAAAAGCCAAAGTGTCAAGTAAATATGGCACAATTTCTTATGTGGCCTGTTTGTATGACACTCACTTGTTTTTTTTTTTGATTAGTCATCTCTAAACATGTTAATGAATGTGACATAAATATAAAATAAATGAATCCTTATGGATCTGCAGCATCATTTTTACTGGCCTCTACTTAAAGAATATTTTTCATCAAAATCTGAGATAGTGGATGTCTTTTTTTTTTTAGAATTGACTTGGAATGACCCATTTTGGATTCTGATTAACTATCCTATTATGTTCAATTAATTATGGCACAGTCTCTACCAAATTTCAGTTGGAACATCAACAATTTTCTGTAAGTCTCAGTGTTTTTATCAAACCATTATTAGTCTCAAAATTGTATTTTAATAATTCCTGTGCAAAACTACAGTAACAAATGCAGAAGGTATGTTAGTGAAATCGTATCATACCCAGCAACGTTCAATTTTTTTATTACTAACTATGCTAGTGGTGATACATCTAGTTAGGAAATTCTGACTTAACATTTTATAACTAGGACATCATTTATGTAGCCTTCTGTATCACATGCAGCTAATTATATAGTGATTTGTTGTATATAGGACTTACTGGGCATTTTGACATTGGCTAAAATCCTTATATCGACTGGATAAGACTGGATAAAGTATTGTTTATAAAACCCCAGCTTAAGCTAGGAAAAAGTCAGCTTCAAGTTATGATGTTGATCCTTTCATCTGTTAAACCACGACAAGTCCTTGTATATTTTAATTTTCTCAAAATTAATGGCTTTTTCTTATAGGAATAATTTTCTAAATTTACTCTTTGTATTTATCAGTCCATACTTTCCTTTGGGATTGGTAAATTTGTTTCATGTATTCTTATGTGAGAGTTACCGACAGTGCTTTGGAACAATAAATTCTTTATTTTGCAGCAAGAAAGTATTGTTAATAATAACATATGCTATACTTGGGAATTTGTTTTCAGGTTATAAATGAGGGGTCCTTACTGGAGGACTTTCATCCTCCGGTCAATCCTCCGGCAGAAATTGATGACCCCACAGATATACAGCCAGAAGATTGGGATGACAGAGAGAAGATTCCAGATCCTGAGGCAGAGAAACCTGAAGACTGGGACGAAGATGCACCAGCTCAGCTTCCTGATGCGAGTGCTGTAGAACCTGAAGGATGGCTGCATGATGAACAACCAATGATCCCTGATCCCACTGCTAAGAGACCAGATGACTGGTGATTAATCCTTTTGATTTGCTAGCTGTGTTTGTTCTCTCCATGTTCTTCCTTTTATTTTTTAGTTTTGCTTTTTGTACTGTACATCTCTTACTTGCTATAAGCTGAGTTGACTCATCATTTTCTATCTGTCCTCACCTAACCATTTTCTCCCTACCTTGGTACATATCATTGACTTGAACAATGAAATTGGTAGCAATTTAAGGGTGTATGCAGATGATTTGGTAACACATAAAGAAATATCAAGCAATGAAGAGAGAATTTCATTGTTGAATGATTTAGCTCATATTCAAAGGTAGTGTGAAAAATTGCATCTATATGGTGTTACAACAAGAGTGCAAGATTTGAATTTAAAATTTAAACTTTCATCATTTTCATTGTAATGTTTAACAATAAGGACATGTTGTTGTATCGTGTAGCGCTCCATGTTTACTAACTCCAATCTGTCTCCTATTGACCTGTCACAATCATTGACCTATTGAATCATAACAGCCAATGGTATGCAATTCAAATATTATACTTTTATTGTAACACCCTATAGATCTTTATGTAAGTAACAGCTCTGTAGTTAATTTCTTCAAAAGAAACAATTGTATCCAACTACCTGTACCAAATTAGTGGAATGAATGTAAATGTCAATTCAGTTGAATATCTGCGAATCACTCCTTTAAATAAATCGGAGCATACTTGTCCAAAAAATCTACTGGAAAGCCACTGAAAAGCTCAGTTTTATAAAAGGTGTTGTATGAGGGCAAGGTGAAAATTTCTTGGCCTGACACAGAGATGGCGTTCTCGTCATCATTGGTTTTCTGCCAAATGGCAGGTCCTTGGCATCATTGGTTTTAAAATAATTTCCTTCCCAAGGCTTTAGCTTTAAATTTTGTGTATCCTTCTCTTCCTTTTACTTAATCCAAAAGCTTTCTTCTCCTTTTCCCTCTCTTCATCTTTCCCTCCACCGCTCTTCTCTACTGCCATATTCAATATTCCTTCATGCCTTAGGAAGTCTCCAATCCAGTTTCTCTGCCGATTCTTAATAATATCCATCAATATTCTGCCTTCCTCCAGGCGCTGCAGGACCTCCTCATTCCTTAGTTTATCACTCCAAATTATACCTTCCATTTTTCTCCAAGTCCACATTTCAAACGCCTCTATTCTCTTCCTGTCCGCTTTCCTAATTGTCCACGTTTCAGATCCATACAAAAACACATTCCAAACGTAGCATTTCATCAACCTCTTTTTCAATTTCATATCCAACTTGCTTGTCAATAACCTTTTCATCTTGATGAATGCTGTCTTTGCCATTCCTACTCTTTCTTTAATTTCTTTTAAGCATTTCCAGTTACTTTCCACTACACAACCAAGATACTTGAATCTCTCCACCTGCTCTATGTCCTCTCCGTCCAAAACCAATCCTATTCTTTCTTCACATCCTATCTTCATGGTCTTTGTTTTTCCCTTGTTTATCTTCATTTCATATCTTTCACACCCTTCATTAATTCTGTCCATTATCCTTTTCATCGTCTCAGGATCCTCAGCGATCTCTACCATATCGTCTGCAAACTTGATACATTTTATCCTTTTGCCCCCAACTTTTGCTCCTTCATTTTCCTCTTCTTCCAAACTTTCCTCGATCATTTCTTCTAAATACATGGTAAACAATGTTGGCGACAGACAGCATCCCTGTCTAACTCCTCTCCCCACTTCGCCCCATTCACTTAAACCTCTGTCAAATCTCACCTCCACTCTTTGGTTCTTGTACAGTCTTTCAATCAATCTCCTCTCTCTCCATTCTATTCCCTTTCTTTTCATTACTTCCATCAGTTTCCTCCAATTCACCCTATCAAACGCTTTTTCAAGGTCCAAAAAGCATAAACATAACCCTTTTTCTCTCTCCAATTATTCTTAAAAGTCCTATTGTATCTCTTGTCCTCTTTCCTTTTCTGAAACAGAATTGTTCCTCTCCTATACCTTCCTCCATCTTGCTTACCATCCATCCATTCAATATCCTTAGCATTATTTTGGCAGCATGTGATATTAGACTTATTGTCCAATGTTCTTCACATTTTGTAGTACACTTTTTCTTGGATATTGGCACCATGACAGTCTTCAGGAAGTCTTCCAGCCACTCTCCTGTTTCATATATTTTATTACATAGACCTATTACATTTTCTACGCCTTTATCGTTAAGATTCTTCATTAACTCGGCTGGTAACTCATCAACTCCTGGTGCTTTCCCTCTCTTTATTTCCTTTGAAGCCTGTCTCACTTCACTTTCCAATATTCTGTATCCCATAGAACATTCGTTCACTTCTTCTTCATCTTCTATCTCTGTTCCTTCTGTTTTTTCCTTCTTATCATACAATTCTCCTATGTACTCTTTCCACCTTCTAAGTGCTTTTTCTCCAAACAGTCCTTTCCCCTCCCTGCTTTTGATGCATTTACTAATGCCTCCTGCTCCTCCATTGAAGTCCTTTATTTTCCTATAAGCCTCTTCATACTTTCCTGCCTTCTCTAGCTCTTCTATCTCATTGCACTGTTCAAGCCATTTTTTCCTTGCCTTTTCACATTCTCTTCTCAGTTCATTATTTAGTTTTCTGTATTTCCTTTTTCCTTCCTCATCCATTCTCTTTTTAGCTTGCCTTCTCTCTTCCATTTTGTTTATCATTGCATCTATCACCCACGGTTTCTTTTTTCTCACACCTTTAACATAACCAATCAATTCTTTTGCTTCTTTTGTTATATTTTCTTTCATTCTTATCCAGTTTTCTTCGGAATTTTCCCCCTCCTTTTTGTTCTTTTCCATACAATTACGAATTCTTTTGCCGAATTCTTCCTTTCCCATTTCTTCAATCTTACATAAGTTCCATATGTTTTTCTTCTTTGCCATCCTCACTTTCTTCATCCTAATGTTGAGTTTTGCCATCAGCAAAATATGATCGCTGTCTATGTCCGCTCCCGGTAGCCCACATGTTTTTGTTATCCCATTTCTAAATCTTTGTTCTATCATAATATAGTTGATTTGGCATCTGTACCGATCACCTGGTGCCTTCCAGGTGTATAGTCGTCTGATATGATTTTTGAACCAAGTGTTTGCCATCATCATCTTATTTTCTTTACAGAACTGTAGGAGCCTGTCACCTCTTTTATTTCTCTTTCCTATTCCATACTTTCCAACTATGTTTTCCTCTCCCTTCTCCTATAACTGCGTTCTAATCCCCTATTACTATCTTACAGCAGTTTTTCCCTTCCTCCATTTTCTTTTCTATCCTTTTATACATTTCTTCTATCTCACTGTCTGGATGACTCCTAAATACTTCACCCTTTGAACTGATCCCTTGACTTTTTCTGTTACTATTATACCAACTTCATTTCTTCCATTCATACCTCCAGAATAAAACAGCGTGCAATCTTCTCCCTTTGCTTCTCCACATCATCCTCTTCTCACCTTGCTAACTTCGATTATATCCATTTTATTTAATTTCATTTCTCTCTCCAGATTTTCCAATTTGCCTATACCTCGTAGTGTTCTTACATTCCATGTTCCTATTCTCAAAAGATTTTTCGCAAAATGTTTCCCCCGGAGATCCGATCAGGAAACTATTTTATCCCCGGAATATTTAATTTGGGAAGAATCCATAATATTTTATAGCCCTTAAACGCCGTTCAAGGAAACAGAAAGAGTCATTAATGGGGTGGTTTTCCGTTTCCTTCCCCATCCTGATGCCATTGGTCCTATTGGACTCATCTGCCTTTGGGGGTAGTTTCCCACCCCCAGAACATCAGGGTGCCCTTCCCTCTACCTGCTCATCCTCCCTCTGATGAGTCCATTGGCACATAGTAGAGGGGTGACTTCTTATCCCCGAAGTCATTCGGTCGCCATATCCTCGTCAGTTTAAAACAGGTTGTACCACGTGAAGGTGAGGTTTGGCATTTGGGTGAGAGAGGCTCTGTAATCGCATCCCTACCCCTTACAACCTAATATTCTCCTGTAATGGTATTCTAATCAGTGAAAATTTATGATCCCTGCCTGGGCACACATGTCATTAGTTCGTAAGACAAGTTTCAACTTGTTCTCTCAACTATTTTGTTTACACATATTGCTGCAGTAGACGTCTTTCATTTGTGTGAAAATATCCATCTACGGCCCTCTCAACTTCTTCATTGGAAGCGAAGCGCTTCCCAGAAAAAAATGTCTTCAAGTTTGGGAACAGATGGAAGTCTGAGGATGCTTAATCAGGAGAATAGGGGGGATGGTCGAGCAAATCGTACCACAAATCCTGTAGTTTTCCCATCGCAAATGCACTTTTGTGAGCAGGTGCGTTGTCCTGGTGAAAGATGATGTTTTTCTTCTTCAAGCCAGGCCTCTTATCGTGAATTTTGGTATCCAGCTGGTCAAGAAGGTTGGAGTAATATTCGCCTGTAATTGTTTTGCCTTCTTCAAGGTAATCAATTAACAGGATCCCTTTTGCATCCCAAAACATACTGGCCATGATCGCATCTGCATTCCGGCAGATGCGATAGACTTTGCTCTCTTTGGTGCTGAACCACCGGCTTCCACCCACTGCTTCGACTGCTGTTTCGTTTCTGGCGTGTAGTGGTGGACCCATGTCTTATCCATGGTGACAAATCACCGCACAAAATCGGTCGGTGCCCTCTTGAATCTGTCCAAACATTGCTGCAAAAATCGCTTGCGCATATGATTTTGATGGCATTCGGTAAATGCGGCACCCACCTTGCGCAGAGCTTTTGCATCCCCAATTCTTTGTGCAAGATGTTTTGCACCCTTTCTTCCGATATCTCCATGGCCTCAGCTATCTCACTCACCTTCACTCGCCTATCGTCGAACACAATATTGTGCACCTTTTCGATGGTTTCTGGTGTGGTTGCGGTTTTTGGCCATCCTTCACGTGGGTCATCTTCGAGGGATGTGCGACTATGTTTAAATTCAGCTACCCACCTTTTAATGGTTTACATTGAAGGAGCAGAGTCCCCATACACTTTTGATAACTTCAGATGAATATTCTTAGGGGTTAATCCATCCAAAACAAAGAATTTTATGACCACACGATATTTGTTATTTATTAAGTTTATACATTTTAACGAAAAACATGAAAGACGTCTACTGCAACAATATGTGTAAACAAACTACTTGAGAGAACAAGTTGAAACTTGTCTTACTAACTAATGACATGTGCACCATGGCAGGGATCATAAATTTTCGTTGATTAGAACGCCATCTCTGTGTCAGGCCGAGAAATTTTCACCTTACCCTCGTAGGTAGATGCGATGAAAAGGTTAGATAGCAAATTTATTTCACCTTAGTGAGGCCTCATCTGGAATATGTAGAGAGTATATGTGATCTAGGAGATAAAACAGCAAACTGAAGAAAGTGCAGCAAAAGGTGATAAGATTTGTTAAAAGATGTTACAATAAAAAAGCAAGCATTTCAAAAATTCTCTGACGCAGTTTGGTAATCCTTGAAAGAATAGTTGCTATTGCTTGATAGATTCAGAGAAATATATTTTTTGAAGGTATAATCTTGCGACTTGCTACTTCTGCCAATTGGACAAAGAGTGTGAAGTAGATGTGAGGACATGTTTTAGGGATTCATTCTTTCCTAAAACTCTACGCAACAACAATAAGCTAAAGATGTAACTCAAACACTTTGTGTTTACAAACCCTGCCACATTCCAAAAAGTTGCTTTTGGTTTATTTATGTAGATGTAGTATCTCCTTCATTATACTTTTTTCCTTGATGTGTTGTACTCTACTTTGAATCCACTTCTTCTGAAGATGATGTTAGTCATAGACACTCAGGTTATAATTATTCATTTTGGAGCATTAATCATTGGTAAGCACATTTTTACCCTTACATGAAATCCAAAACTTGGGTGTTCCTTAAATTAGAGAATATGCTGTTTGTTGGTGTCAGTAATTAAGAAAATATAACTGCTCCTCTTCAATTTTAGATTTTATTCCTTGATGTGAATAGAATGTTGTTTGAACTTTGATACTGTTTCCAGGATTATTTATGATTTTTATCATATTCAATACTTGACACTTTTTCATGTCTGTTTATCCTTTGGAATGTTATTTTTGTTATTGCCCATATAATGGGTGTTTTTCTGCTTTGGTCAAGTTGATTTGGAAGTTTCACATAGATCTTTTGTATCCATACACACTTGAAGTTTTTATAGCCTCTATAGCTAATTTATTTTTGACTGTACACTTTTGGTTGGATGGAATGTTGAATCTGACCAGAATAAAGCTGATGTACTACTTGTCTCTATTTTTTTCTCAGGGATGATGAGATGGATGGGGAATGGGAAGCACCATTAGTTCCAAACCCTATTTGTGAAAGTGCTCCTGGATGTGGGGAGTGGAAGCGCCCTATGATCCCTAATCCTGCATTCAAGGGCAAGTGGAGGCCACCAATGATTGAAAACCCAGCCTACAGAGGAAAGTGGTCACCAAGGAAAATCCCCAACCCAGACTACTATCACGATGCAAACCCCTTCAAAATGACACCATTTGTAAGTTTCTTTCTAGTGTTCTTGAAATATCTTCGCATCATTACAAGTTTTAATTCCATACAGACAATGTAAAGTTTGAAAAATACGGAAGTCATTAATAGAAAGTAAAATTTTCTTCCAATCATAATTTAGACTGTTTATTTCCTTCTCTTATATTATATTCACAATCCTGATTGTGTTTCATATTTGATGGAATCCAGTGATGTGTGATTATTATAAATCCCCAAAGAGAAGATGATGTAACACTGAAATCATGGTCATTCAAGTAAATTAACTGTGGACAGTATTTCACTTTTCTCTTATTGAATCTTGGGGTTTTATTTCATTTTGAGGTTCTTTGTCTGTATGTAGATTATCATGGTTTACTCTAGTCATAATATAAAATGTTTGATAATGGAAGATTTTAAATATTATTTGTTACTTTTAAAGTCAATTTGGAGTGTCAATATGTATCATTAGTGTTAATGAATTTGTATTCTTCCTTAAGAATTAGTGGTCACCCATCATCAAGAATTTGCCCATTATTATATATTCATATGCTACAGATTAGAAGGTACATTTCATCATAAAAATCATCAGTTGTTATATGGCTATTCATTCAGAAGGATCTTGAGGTCAAATCACTCATTTAAATTGTTAAATATAGATTAACAAAAATCAGATTTTAGAAAATGTTGAGCTAAAAAGGTACTGCATTGAAATAGCTGACATGAGTCCTTTGTTACTTTGATGGCTTCAAAATATGATATGGGCTAATTCTAGATTAGAAATGTAATCTAGACATTGTGTTTCATGTTAGTTTGTATGTTTGACTGATTTTATATTTCTACACTTGCAGAGTGCTGTAGGATTTGAGCTCTGGTCAATGTCCGACTTAATTCTGTTTGACAACATTTTGGTCACGGATGATTTAGCAGTTGCTGAGCAATGGGCATCTGATTCCTTTGACTTGAAGAGAAAGAAGTTGGAGCAGGATTCTGTAAGTTTTGCCTTTATTTTTTGGGTGAACTCTTCATCATGTGAGGCATTGGATATTTTTTTATTTAAAATAGGAGCCAGGTAGCATTTCCATACCAATTATAATTTGAGAATTTTCAAGCATTGAAGCCCCAGCATAATTAGAGTAACTCTATCATTCAAGTCTTAGCTGTATATTGGAACTGTGATCTTTACTACCTCTTAGGAGGTCATTTTCTGGCTTGAAAAGATGAAATGAAACTGTAATTGATTCCATAGGTTGCCACTATAAAGATATAATAATCTCAAAAACTAATGGTTTATAAAAGTTGAGATTATTTCAGTATTGTGACAAATGTATCTACACACTAAAGGAACTGTTATTATTTGGAGTAACTCACATAAAACCTACTTTCTCTTTGTCAATCGATGAATGTTTTGGAATTACCCTCCAAACTTTGAAAAGTTTATCAATTCTTTCAACAATCTGACAATGAGCATAAAATAAGAGAAATTGATTTAAGTTGTTTTAGTGACTCATTCTTTTAGCGAGCAACACATGACAACAATAAACAAAAGAGATTGCTCGAACACAATTGTTTATACCTCCTGCTACATGCTGAAAGATGGCTTGCAGGATTATGTATATGTAAAAGTCTGTCATTTAAAAATACATTTGAAAGGTACAAAATTTTCTAACGGTTAAGTAAATTTGAATAAGTAATGTTTATAATAAATTAAATTACAGTCAAACATCAATCTCTAATAAGTTGGTTTTCAAGTATTTTGCAAGAAGAGCAAAAATTTTTCATAAATTTAAACTTGATATATGAGCAAGGTCTTGCAATACAAGAAGTAAATGGAGTATTTATTTGCTGTTTTGTCTGCCAAGCTTCACATGATCACTACTTCCCTTCTAATCTTTATTATGTTTATGTTATTTTTAGGTTTTGGATTGAATCATGATCTTCTGAGTTTCCATTATTTTTTTATAGAGAAATTGCTTTGATATACAAATGCTTTGGATCACAAGCATGTTTCCAGAACAAATTATGCTCTCGATCCTTGGCTTGACTGTATATGGTAATGTTAAAATGCGAGCAGAATATTACTCTATTATTTGTTTTTCAGGTAAAGGTATAAATAAGAAACTGTAATCATTCAATCTCTTTGGCGAAGGAATATTTCTTCTGGTAATTTGAATGTTGTCCTAATTCTTTTAATCTCAAGGCTACTTCAAGAATCCCATCAATAATTGTTTTTTAAAGTTCTTTCTAGCATTCTTGAAAGAAGAAATTTCAATATGTTTTCATTATTTCTAGTTTTACTAATTAATAAGTATATATTTATATTAGTAATAAATTTATTGATAAAAGATTTTTTATAGTTAATTTTGGCAAGCACAAACTGTTTAATAAAAGGTTCTATCTTTCCAATGTATGATGCAGTCTTTTTTGAATGTTGAAAATGTTGAAAAAAGTGAAGTAAATGGGGGGAAGATGCGTTTAGTGGAAGAAGGTTAATCCTCTTTGAGGATTTTGGGTCTGACCCCCTCCCAAAGGGGTGTCAGCGTCTCACATCCTGTTAAAGAAAATTGGAAAAACCTACTGCCTTCTGTGAAAGTAAAGAAAATCCTCTCCAAGAAGCATTCAAGCAAAATTGAAGGGTCAGGAGAATAATAAGCATCCTAACTTATTGGATTCAAAATTCCACAACAAAACACTGTTTCTTCTGCTAACCCACATTGGTGAGCTCTTCCTCCAAAGAGAAATTATTTTCCTTTGGTTTCTTTATTGGATAAGACTTCAAATTAGCTCTGTTTTTATGGTGTATTCATATAAGTTACAATAATTAGGAAGGAGAACAATCACTGACTAAAGAAGTAAAAGAGAAATAGAAAGTCATAAAGATACTCAAGGGGAAGACTACTTTTAATAATGGAAGACTTTTTCTTCTCAAGTAATGAAGGTTTAGGGGATGATAAAGCATTTTGCTGTTTGGTAGCAATAGATGTGCCATGGGTTAATCATAAGGGAAACAAGGGGATTTTGAGGTATTGTGCTGCTGAAGGGAGTCTGAATTAATGGGTGAATCAACTGATAAGTTAAGAAAGTAGAAGAAGTGCTCTCTCTCTGTGGAGAACATTGAAAAGGGGGATGTATGGGATGGCTATATGCTACTGTTTGATAATATCCACATTAGAAGTGCAGATGCAAGGCAGAGCTATAGAGAATAACCCAGATTTAAATGTATGAAGCATATGATGGAGAATATGAGAGTGAGGTTTTTAGAATTGAGGAAAGTGATGTTGGATTGAGAAGGATGGTAATTGCCAATCTATCAAGGTGGTTGCAGAAGGTGTGCGATAAGCGTGAAGCCTGTGTTGGAAGGAATTAAATCTCATCCTAATCTTTCTCTTCAATGTCAGTGCATATCTGGATGTTACTCTAAGCCTAGCATAGTTTTGATTAAATCAGCATCGGGCTTTCTGTATTCCTAACATTTTGAGATGCTCCTTAATCTAAGAATGAGTAATGATATTGTTTTAGAGCTTTCAGATTCACCTTTGATCAATAATATAATTTTCATAGATGATAAGGGTCTCCTGGATAGTCAAGTGGGCTGCAAGTTTGCCCTTGGTGGAAGCAGTCATTGGTTTGATTCACAGTGAGAGCCAATATACGTACTGTCTACGGGAGGTTTTTGGAGGGGTTTTCCTCCCGTCTTTGGGCAAATGCCGGACAGTTAGTACATTGTTTTTGCACCCCCTCAACCGTTGCCACGGGGTCCCATGACCTAATCGCGACAGGTAATTCTTAAATAAATAAATAAATATGTGCAAAATAACCAAAGTGGTTGAAGCACTTTAAACAGCGATAGTAATACTCATAAGTGATGAATGGAAAATTGAATAATGGCATTTGGCTTTTAAAAATTAAGCCATGATAGAGAATCTAGAATGTAATGCTGAAGAGAGAGTGTTATTTCATGATCTATGCTTTATTGAGAAGAGTTCTTAATATTGGTCATATTTTCATTAATATAGTTTCATTTAGTTAATTCATTTCAGGGCATAGAGTGATCATTTTAGCACTGCTGAGCAGATCATTACTGGAAGAGAAAATTAATAAACTTTTTCTATCCTAGAGCGTATTTGAATTTCTCTGAAAATGTAATCGCCATAATTGGAAGTTCAGAAATGATTTTATGTTAATATTAGATATGGGATTAATAGCAGATTTCTCGAATTCTTTACAAACTTCAATTTTGCATCATGACATGTTTTGCCTCCATATTTACAGTGAAAAGATAGTTTCAACGGAATACATTACAACTGCTTTCTCATGTCACCATAAATAAAATGGTGAAACTCATCATGGTGCAAAATTTAGGGCATCAATAAAACAGAAATTTACGTTTGAACAAACTTTCTTCAATTTCACGTGACAACAATTGCAGTCTGGTCTATTTTACCCCAATGATGTTTGTTTTGTGATTGTAGTATCATAGAATTAAGCAATGATTCATTCACGAACAACATCAAAAATATTAAATACTTGTATTCAACAAACAATACGATGTCTCCTCACTGCACATATGAGATGTAGTTCGTAAGCTTCAAAAGCATGCCTAACATAGTGGTGTATGCACATATTGGTGCCCAATGGTGCATGGCACAATATTCAAGGTATTCAAATTTGTGCTTTTAGCATTGTTATTCAAGATCTTGAATGTCGAATACTTTCCTGAATTTGAGTATTTGCACATCTCAAGTTAATATATTGAAACTTTATGTAAGTTCAGTACTGTCACTTCAGTAGTGAATTAATTCTGAATGTTATTGATGCGCTATAGCAACGAAAAGTTGAAGACTGATATGGATTTCACTTAAATGCTATTTAACAGTATATTCCTTCCGCAAAATAAAACCAAATGGACTCGAAGAGAGCAAATGAAAATTTCCATGGAGGAGAGGTGAAGCCCACAAGAATTGTTTCAGTTTCACATTCCAAAGCGATAAGGAATATTCAATGGTACTAACTAGGTAGTCTCATCAAGGCCTAAGAGAAAACATTGTATCCTCTTGAACCCCGTTCCACTGCTTCAACACCAGTGGATTTTCCCCATAAATCCCTTGCCACCTCAGGAGGTAGGAGTTTCTGTGAGACCTGGTGGTTTCACAAAATGGCTGAGTCATGTGGTACATATTTACCATGTTTTGATTTGGTTTATGGTAACTTAGATTAAAGAGGAGATGGATATTGACTCTTTATGTAAATCATTTTAAAGGCAAAGAGTTGTTCTTTCGAATGTTGTAAATATGTCCCATTATAATGGCAGATCATCAAAGGAGAACATGCCAGTCCAGGTCTAGACTATTTTCAATCTGATAGTTTCTTTTAGGGTTGCTTTCCTAACGTCACATAATGCTGTGGAAAATTTTTATCCTCCATACTTAGGTCTTTGTGCATCTGTTTCTCATATGTTGTGTCTGTTGTGCATAAACCAGAGCACCTTTTGGGGACGTACTCTGAGAGCAATGAACTACAAACCTGGCTGGTGGGCACTCTACTTCATATACTGCATGATTCCTGTTTCTCTTTACATTTGGTACTTGTGCCGGAGAGCAAGGGAGGTATGACAGTAGCACCTCAGCGTACAATTCCTTTTCAATGCTTTCTTTCCTTTCCTATGATCCCCTGACCCAGGATGGCCTAATCATGCGCATCATCTCCTACACCAATGCTCATCCTTGGCTCTGGGCCCTATATCTGGTTGTTGTAGCTCTGCCCCTTGTATTGCTGCTCGTCTTCTGCTGTAGTTCGTCCCAGGTAAGCTTGCCAGAGATCTTTTGCTGTTCTACATATAAGGATTTAACTAATAGAATGAATGAATTGAATAGTTTTAATTTGAGTAAAAGGTGTGAAGATTAAAATTATTAATCATTGTTTGTATGTGGAAGAAGTTTTCCAATAATCAAATAATGGATGAAGAGATAAGTGTGTGGATACAAGTAGAATTGCTGTAGGCAGTATGTCTTGTTGTAGCAAAAGATGAGTGTGTAAGGAGAAGCTAGTTGGTATAAATTACCAAAGAAGCTTGAATTGTTAAAACAGGAAAGACAGTCAGTAATGTCTAGATATTGAATGAATGCAGAGTGAAAGAATGTTTGCTTCGCCAGTATGAAAAGGAAGTTTGGTTTGTTTTTGTGAAAAGAATGGACAGTTGCAGACATTTCTACCTCACTGATTCTTACTGGCTTAATAAGGCAGTTTCTTCAGGAATGAAGATGTAAACTGGTAACTGGGGATGTAAAAATAAAAGTATTCACTATGATTAGAATTGCAATTTTCTGGTTCAGATTTAGTGTTAAATTCAGCAAAGAATAATTTGGTGAGCTGTTCTAACTTCTGATGAAAACCAAAATCAAAACATATTGAGAGTCCTTTTTATTCCATAAATAGCTCCTTTGTCAAATGTAAATTACTCTGTCATTCATATGTTAGTATCACCAAAAGAATTTCATAACAAATTCACATGTTCTGATCTGAGCATTTCCTTTAAATTGTGAATTTGGCTCTTAAAAATCCTCCAGTACATTTAATGTATAGAATGTAAGGGAATTGGTTGTAATGCAAAGGCTAATTTTTTGTGGCTGTTGAAAAGGATTCAAGTGCAGAGGCTAAGAAAACAGACGCAGTGACTTTGGATGCAGCATCAAAGGAAGAGGTGGAGGAGGAAGAAGAAGAAGGAGGAGAGAATAAAGAAGAAGGTGGTGAGGAGGAAGAAGAAGGTGCAAGAGGAGGGGAAGAAGAAGAAGAAGGTGCTGAAGACTCAGCTGATAGCAACAAACAGGATGACGTAAGTTATTAATGACCAAATCTGAATACAAGAGACTACTTTCCAATGGATGTGAATTGTGTTGGTGCTTTTAATTTTATTGTTCTTATTTGTTACACACACATTTCCAACTTCATCTCACTCTAAATTAGAGATGGGCGATTCGAATCATATTCTATGAATCGATTCACTCCAAAAATCTGATTGCTGAAATTGATTTGAATCGATTTGTATCGAATTGGAATATATTTCAATAATATCGAAATCATAAAGACATTTAAATCAGAATGAATCGTATTACAATTGAAATCGAATTGCCAAGATACTATTGGTTACTAAAATCACGTGATTTGAAGCAGACACTATTAAAGGTACTCTGTTGTAGCATGGCCTAATAATTTAGCAGTAAAGAATCTTGATTGATAGAATTTCATTATTTTTATCTCCATTACTTGTTCTTCAAATTTAGAACAGTATCATATGACTCTATTGAAATAATAGGTGGTTTACATATTTTATTTGTTTTCGTAGAAAGCAGCAGGAATTGAAATGCGATGATAGATTTTATACTTAAATCATCAACACATCTTGCGAAAAAACTATAGTTATTTAAAACTTTGTTATAAACAATCATATACTTTAAATTTCATGCTAATCACCCTTGTTTCTAACTCCACAGGTTGTAACAAACTGGTGTTGGTGTCTTTTAATGTACTGTTTCAAGTTTGAGGTATTGCCTGTATAGGCTATTTCTTTGCCACACACTTTGCAATTTGTTTTTGTCATTGACTGCATGCATTGGTTTAAGTCTCACTTTCATTGACAAATGTTGTAATAAATTTTGGAATAGCTTCATTTATTTAATTATGGTATCCTGGATATCATGGTAATTTTCTATGTAGAGAGCTGTAACTGAGATCTTTGCTCACAATCTTGTCAGAGTGACACAAGCGATCTTAACACTACCATCTACTTAACACTACCATCTACTGAGTGATATTTGAACTATATTCCAATCGAATTTACACTAAAATCGAATTGGAATCGAAATTCAATTGAATTGGAATCAAAATCGAATTAATTCACAAGGAAATCGAATCGAAATCGGTTTAAAGAAATCGATTAAAATACATCGGAATTCATATTCAGAATATCGATTTTCTGGCGATTCGAATCTGAATCGCCCATCTCTACTCTAAACTTCAATTTTATGACAAAAATCCCATCAATCTATCAATACATATGTCCTCTCTAGCATCATCAATTGATTTCACAGTTTTCATGTACCCAAAGTCACCTCCACTGATTTAACATAATCTGTTGTAATGCTTAGAGGGTCATTCCTGATTAAATCATACAATAAAATAACGCTTTGATACCCATCATCTCAGATTTTGATGTAACAGGGTATATTTTATCCTTTCCTGTAGTTATGAAACCATGCAAAGTTTTTTCTTCTCCCAAGGAAGAATGGAATTTCAAAAAGTCTGACAGGACCGGGAAACGAACCCGGTTCTCCCAATTGCTGTTTGGGTGCTCTGTCCATTGAGCTATCCTGGCAGAACATTTTTCCAAGCCATTCAAGAGACTTTTTGGGCAAGGGCGTTGTGAGTACGTCCACATGGTGGCATTGTTAAGGGTGGTGCTATACCACCCTTACCCATCTTCCTTTTTCTTCTCCATCTAAACTTTTTTTCAGCAGCCATTTAAAGTTTGGGTTAAACTGCAGTTTTTCCATTCCTCAGGCCTCTACCGAGGCTTGTCCCATCAGAGGAAAAATAAATGTTATCCATCCTATTTATCACTCAATTTATATTAAACTTATTTTATTTCAGTTTTATCAAAGAAACTCAGTGTTCCAGAAAATAAAACTGAGTTATATTCTCAGGGTATCATCTTAACCTCACCCTTCAATAAAGATGTTTTATTTTTATTATTATTATTATTATTATAAATTCTAAGAATGTAGTTCAGCATAGAATACAAGGAGAAAAGCTGAAGGGTAGAACAAAAGATGTAAGATGACATGAAGGGTGGGGTAAGTTACAAGGAAATAGTTTTGAGAAGTTACAAGATATAGTGTTGAGTAGAGAATATTAGGGCACATGGACCTACTTGNGAGGACCTCGGACGTGTGCCACTATGTGGAGACTGCCAGTCTTAGTCTTGCTCACAAAGCATTCCCTTAACAGTGTGAGAGAGACGCGGCACGGTAGTTCAGTGGTTAGAATACCTGCCCGGAAAGTGGGAGACCTGGGTCCCAGTCGTGTCGCTATTTTTCACACTTGTTATTCCTTTTCTAATAATGTTAAATTTTTGAAACAGATTAGTTTCATAATACATAAGTAAGTTTTATATGCAAAACAAGGTTGTATTAAAATTAATTATATACCAAAGGGAGTGTGTTAATCAAGTAAAACTTTCTTCTCATAATCCTAAAGATATTTCACATCACCTCTGAAAATAAACCTCATGGTATTTTGTATACTCTGAGATAAAAATGTAAGATTCCAAAAAAAATTTACTTTTCTGATAATCAGTGCCAGGCCTACTTTCATTTATTTAAAAGAAAACAACAGTTTGTTATTTTAAATCTATGAGGAAAAGGAACACGGCTGTTGTAAGACATCTGAGTCAGATAAGGCTCCAAATAGCCGTTGTTTGCGTGCAAACTAACCGTTGAAGAATTCCCACCAGCGGGGGTTTGGTACCATTGAATAATATAACTCATTGTCATAAAATCCTCGTGGAATTGTTGATAAAACTGAAAATTTTCATACAAATTGAATGATAAATAAGATGGATACATTTATTTTTCCTCAGGAGGTACAAGCCTCCATGAAGGCCTTGGGAATGGAAAACTGCAGTTTCACCTTTATATGGCCATTTAAAAATAAACGTTGAGATAGAGAAGAAATACTTTTTATGGTTTCTTCACTACGTGAAAGGATAAAATATACCAAGTTTCATCAAAATCCGAGAGGGCAGGCATGCATGGCCTGGATGAACTGACATGAAGTTTCCCCAGAATATTTCATACATTGCCAATTTACATTACATATATGGAGTGAGGCCAATTTATAACTAAAAATTAAAATGAATAACCACAGTTCATTTGTCAAATATAAAATTTTCTGGTAGCATTAATGTTATATAAATCATAGGCAATGTATATGGGCCTCATGTTAGATATTGATGAATTTTTTCTCTGATTTTAAAATATTTTTACAGAAAAACTTGGATGTATTTACAATGGGAATATATTGGTTATTGTTATTTATTGAAGAAACAATCTTTAATCTATCATCAGTAGCTGCTTTCCTCAGAAGCCAAGGTTTTCCTGTCAGATATTGCTGATCTTATTAATTTTATTTACATTTTCTGTTTTGTTGTATATGATAACTACTTCTCTTATTCCTTTTTGATCCTGGAAAAAAGTTTGAAGGTAAATAAATAAGTTCTTTAGTTCTGATCTACTCAGCAGTTGACACACTTACATGACACACCTCTCAAATATTTGGGGGACCACTTTTTAAATTAGGGTTCTCTTATCAATAGTTCAGTGAGTGCTGATTGTGCTGAGAAATAATCACATAAAAATTCCAATAAAGATACTAAATTACTCTCTTTATTGGGCAGGTTGATAACCTTGGAGATGGGGATGGAAGTACAGAGAGGATGTCTCCACGCAGACGGCGTCCAAGGAAAGAATGAACAAGCAGTCTTCACCTATGAGTATCCTTTTTCCCTCTTTTTCCCTACCTCACCCACCAAAGACTGACCTATTTTCCAGCTCATTTACTCCCCTCTTCTTCACTCTTTCTTTCCTGTCTTGCTTTTGTAAACATTCTAAATTCATTCTTTGTCACGCCAGAAGAGGGTGTGGAAGAAATAGAAATTGAGTTTGCTCTTTTGGAAAATTGTCCATTGTACTACATCGCCTCACTTATTGCAGCTTGTGCTACCAAAGATTGTGGAAATGGAGTGAAAAGTTTTGCTCTGAAAAGAGTTGTGAGAAGTCTAAATTAAGTGGGCAAGTGTATCATCGTGGACAAGGGCTTAAGCATTTTCAGCTTAGTTTCACTTGTTTCTGATTATGGTGATTCTAAAAGAGAGCACTGGGATGTAAGTTGAAAGGATGAGCGGGAATGTGCCTCCAGTGACAATTTTAGTGAGCAGCATTATGAGAGAGTGGTTGTGCATGTAGCACTTGAATTTCTAGTTTAAAATATAAGCGTTACTAATGTTATGTTTTTCAAAGACATTCGATCCAAATGAGTTAATGCAATGGAATTAAAAGAAAGATTTTCACAGTATCAAAAAGATTACAAAGTTGTCTTGGATGAGTGGATTGGATAATACTAGCTAGTTATTTATGCCGAAAATAAATGAACATCATATTTATACATCTCCTCAACAGGTAAAATAAAACTATAATATGTTATGGTTATTTTTGCAAATGCAGCTGTATTATCCTACCATTTATATATTCTCCTTTGGTGATGTTTACAAATTTTTAGCTAAGTTATTTGGAAGGAATCATCCTTTGGGTAAATGTCTGTAAAACAATGTTTGCATTGTTCGTTTTGACTGGTGGCTTAGAAGTAACTGAAAATGCAATTTTAAGCCTCAATGTAACTGTTGTAGATGACAGTTCAGTGCTATTTATATTGTTGGTCCCCTAATAATTGAAATGTGTTTCTTGTTTGGCTGTAAGAGTTGACACACCTCCTTCTCTAAGACTAGCCAAACTATTAATTTCTATTGTTTAGTAATTTCTCTTGAGTGGCTCTAATAGCCACAAGTCCAATGTTGGTTACTTTACTGTACAATTCAATCCTAGACTTCTAGTCAATAAGGTAATTTTATCAAAGAAGTAATGGAAGGATCAATGCATTTTGAAAATTTGGAGCTTTCTTCTTTGTTGAGATACATTCTTTATGTGTTTTGTGAGTGTGTTTATTCATAAATTCTGCATTTAAAAGTGTGCATTGATGGCAATTTGTGTAATCCTGAATTTGCTAAATATTAAAAAAGCTGACCTTAAAATTCATACTTTTGTGGGATTAAACTTTTTTGTGTATGCTGTGTATAGAAAGCCTTTGCAACCCCTCGTAGGGTTGCTTCCTATAAACATCATCAACAGTTGAATGGAATCAGACAAAAAATAAAGTTAAAATTTGTTACAATGAAATTTTTATCTTCCTTTTTATTTATCAGCGCTTCCTTAGGTCTTTCTTTTAATATTGCATGTTAAAGATTTTGAATTTGTAGAGATGTTTTGTTTGAATTGAGACCTATTTCATCAGCTTAAGTGTAATGTATAATGCAGAATATGAAAGCCTTTATTTCCCATAGTGCTGTTTCTTTGAGTGCTGCAGTTTAAGGACATTAACATTATTTTGTGTATGTTTCATGAATTAGTTGGCCTTAAATGCATTTGACATGGATGACACCAATTGGCATCAAACTTACCTCATGCTGGGAGCAGCGTGATGCCAACCTGGCATCTGCCACCATAGAAAGAATTGACCAGACACTCCTGTTTAAAAATTGCAAATTTCAGTCTGCCACTAATATGTTAAATACATAATTTTGATGGAAAAATATGGTGTCAATTTCCATTTCAGTGAGTAATTTTAATGTCAAATACAGGATGTTACTTGAAATGAAAATGTAAGAAAGTTCTCCTTTATGGACTGTAATAGCTGATACATTGAAATGACCAATATTCATATCAAGTATATCCTAAAATTTAGCCAACATAAATCTTTAAGTAAACCACATACATTTATTTTTAAAATCATTAACTTGTATTTAAAAATAAAACAAATTTGAATAAAAATTTAAGTAGCCCAGAATGAACAGCAGTACTGATTTTGTAGGAAAATATTTCATTAATTGCCATATTGGATAGGTAGGTGAAGAAAAAATTGAACAGCAAATGCAAAATAATATCAGTTAAGGCTTAATTATAGTTAAGCAGCTGTTCGCCAATCATTAAACTAGTATGCTAGAGAGAGAGAGTCTAATGAATGTCAATCACATGCAGCTTGTAAGCTCTTCCACTCCCTACCTATTGTATGCATTGTAACTATGAAGGGATTGCAAAATGTACTCCTGAGGCAAGTTTAATGAAGAAAGAGTAAAAATTCTAATGAGCATAGTTAGCTCAGCCTTCAACTTAACTTGCACTAGCAGAATGAGTTAATTAGCATACCTTATTACGGGGAACTAATTTACTGGCAGTGAGTGAATTTACAGATATAGGTTATTCCAGATCTAGCTGACAGTATCGGTCTTATGGTGAATGATGTTGCCATACATTCTCTCCATTGACTAATCTACTTATTATTGCACCAAATTTGAATTGGCTGCTTTAAGTGTTTAAAATATGCATGTCAAAAAGTTCCAATAGTTAGGTTGTTGACAAATGAAGAATTTAAGCACAATGTTTAAACTTTTGTTAAGATCAGAGTTCTCAGTACCATGTGAACTTCTCATAAGTAAGCATTTTAGAGAACAATAATGCATTGTTGGCCACTTTAAAAAGGGAAAAGTGACAAGTTAATGAGAGAAAGTTTAGCAAGTAAAACCTATAAATCAGAAAATAAAGTGATACTGAAGTCCTTTACAAAAGATATGAGGAATCTTGAATGTTTACAATTTACATTACATCTACAATGTTTACATTACCAACAACATCAATAACCTTTTTAATCCAATCTTGTAAGTCTTTCCCTTACGGTGTATTTGTACTTATTATTTTTCATGAAGTTACCAATTTTTCAGTTTGAAGTTGATAGAACGTCATTAAGATTTTTCAGGAGTTCAAAGCACCAAGTTCAATTTGTCTCTCACTGCCTCTTTGCAGGCTTTGGAAATACTGACAAACGGTCTTATAGTGTCACAAGACTAATTATTTTTTCCTTTGATTGTCTATGATATTATTAGAGTAAAAGTAATTTTCCATATATCATTTACCTACAACCCCATCCACTATTCTAGTCTATGAACATACAATAATTTGAGTTGCTGTCATGTCTATTGCTGCATTCAGTTGGTCCCTCTCTAAACAAACATTTATAACTGTATGTTATCTCCACTGTTGCAGATTTTAGAAATATCTAAATTTTTTAAATATTTTTGGAAATTATTGAAGAATAACACATCCTTAAATATAACTTACTTGCTCAGATGTTGAATGCTTAGCTGTGTGAAAAGATTTAGCAAAGAAGCCAAAAATGTGGCAAAGAAATTACTGATTTTCTAGCCCATCATACTCTTTGTCATATTTATTGGGTTTTTACTATTGTCAGTGAAATGAGGAAATCTCAGTAAATGCACTATTTTGTCTTGTCTCATGGCAGAAGAAAAGAAAGGGGGAAAGAATTCTACCCAAAGCATTATCTTAAGGTAGCAGCTCTTCCCTTGCATCACTCCAACCTTCCTCCTCATATGCATTAAAGCTGGAGCCCAGCAAAATTTAGCTATCTGTTTTGATGTCACTACTCTTGCATTCAATAGCACAAGTTTCAGCATTTCTTATTTCTAAAAATTGAACCAAATAAAATAACAGGGCATCTTTAGTGAAAACTGTTCAGTCAGTGAAGGTCAAAATTTTAGGATTAGGATGGTATTTAAAGGTCAATAATGCAACAGAAACAAAAATGTTCTCAATGTGCAAGGCAAAAAAGATAATCAATCTAAATCCTTAACTTCCAAAATGTATTCATAGTTGTTAAGATTCTTGTCAACCAAAGAGACCATCTGTCATCGCATCTCAAACTTGCGCTGACAAAAACACTTCCATGGAGTCTACTTTAGGCATCTTCTTTGCAATCATAGGATTCTTGAATTTTTTTCAGTGAAAGAAAAATATAGGACATGGTAACATATTCCCATAAATTTCACAATCCTATGACTAAAACTACCTATATTTTTGAACTAAGTATGCCTGCGTGGGAATGCTAGGATTGGGGCTTTTCTTTCTTGGAATTTAAAGATTAAAAAATACATTGCAAATTTAAACAGATTTTTAAAAAAAATCTATGATAAGAAACATTAACTGGATCACAAGACAAGAAAATAAATTATACAACCATGGTTTCATAGCAAAGCAACATCTTCAGGTAACAGATCCAGGAAAAAGATCTAGATCCCTTCTAACTTGTACCATCCATGGTATAGTGGATTTGACATCTTGTATGTATGTAACTACTTTCTTGGTTAGTCTTGTCGATGGGAGTCTACTGATGTGTCCATAAAATTTTAACCTTCTTTTCTGATGTCCGCTGCTAGGTTGGACATCTCTGTGGTTTTCCTATAGTGTAGTCTGTATCCCTCTTCTGTTAGCTTTGTGCCAAGAATTTTTCTCATAATTTTGCGCTGTTCTTTTAGAATGTTTTCCATGTCACCTTTTCTGTGGAGTGTAAGTGTCTTGATTTGAGTGTAAGTGGTTTGATTACTGTGTTGTAGTACCTTGTCTTTGTGTGTATGGACATGCATTTCTTGTTGTATGTATTGTGTGTCTTGCCATATGCCCTCTTCTGGAGTCAAGTCTCCTGTGCAATCTTCTCTCCTCCTGTAGGTTCGAGGATCTCACCTAGATATTTGAAGTGTGTGACACTGTTTATCTCACTGTGTTTTGTGTTTTTTTGTGTGTTCAATCTTTGGATATCTAATTTTGAGCAGAAGAATTCAGTCTTTTGTAAGGAGATTTGCAAGCCGACTTTCTCTGCACATTCCTTGAGGATTTCTATCTGTTTGGTTGCTGTTGTTTTATTGTCTGAGAGTATGGCTAGGTCATCTGCGAAGGCTAGGCATGTCATTTCTGTGTTGTCCTTAGGTCCTCCGAGTCGTATTGATTTCCAGTATCCTTGGTTTTTTAGTTCTTTTTCCCATTCTATGATAACTTTGTTCAGAAATAGGTTGAAGAGGAGGGGGGATAGCCCGTCTCCTTGGCGTACTCCGGTTTTGATCGGGAAGGGCTCAGAAATTTCGCCCATG
>KZ308465.1:823480-855266 GCA_000376725.2 Ladona fulva | reverse complement strand
TCATGTTCCACTTGTTTACCTTGTTTCTGTACGTGTTTCTATCTTCAATTTCTTATATATATATGCAAGCAACTTTTACTTGTGTGTGTGTGTGTATATATACATATATATATATATACATATATATATATATATATAGAACAAGAACAAATGGGAAAACAGTGGAACATCTCAGGAGCAAAGGGGGAGGGAGAGTACAGCACTGATGGCAACCATAGCCAGGTGAACGTTGAGGAGGAGCAAAGGGAGGAATGCACTGGCTGGGAAGGTGGTGGGTTATAGGATGATAGCTTGCAATGTGGGGGAAGGATTGGGAAACAGAAATTTATTTAAAATGTTTGAAGAAGAATTTTTCATAATTTCAAAGGTTTCTAAGGCACCCTTTTCTTCACCTAGTTTTGCACTTTTCTTGCATAGTGAACCTTCATTTGGAAGTCTCTTTAGTGTCCCTTTTCCAACAGGTGTTGGCTGAAATGGGATGCAGCAGGGTTGTTGTTCAAAAAGGTGCACTTATGTTCTTTTTGTTGTTCCACAAAACATCTTCCAGTCTGACTGATATAAAACATGTCACAGTCACTACAGTTTAGTCTATAAACACCATTTCTGCTAAAAATGTCAACAGGGTCTTTATACACCGCTAACAATTCTTTGAGTTTGGGGCATGCCTTAAAGGAACATTGGAACTGTTCTGGGAAATTAGCTAACAGATTTAGAGGCCTTACCCAGAAATTTGAGGGAACAGTACTTCCTTCCAGAAAAAATAAAAAGAATGGATGGTAAAGTCTATATAGCATAGTTTACAATTAATAGAGAATGCATGTCGCCCATTGACTAAAGAAATTCTCAAATTCAAATAGGGGAGACTGCCGTTAATGCCCATTTCCAAAGTAGATTCAATTTTGCTATAGATAGAATTAAGAAATTTGAAAAAAAAGGTCTAGGGTGCTTTCAGTTCCCATCCATATTCAAATTACAGCATCAACAAATTGAAAAATTTTAATGATTCTTGTTTTTTAGTAATAATTAATTTTTTCTACTTTTCACCAACAGTTGAATTGGTTGTTGTAGTGTTTGAAATACTTGCTTTCCATGCAGAGGTCCTGGGTTCAAGTTTGGTTCGTGGTGTTTTTTATTTTCCATTCAGTTTTTATATAGGCATGCAGTTCACTGATGGACTGAAATGCTTTTTTTATTAATTTATTTGACTGAAACTGTGACTTATTACTTGGAGACGTGGAAACATGCACCATCAGAATGAAAGTGCTTTATTTCCATCATTTGTTGTCAATGAGAAAAAGTCAAATAACCAAACAAAACATTCCTTGTGAGTTAATTTTGTGCTGATTGATTGACTGCTTTTTTCACAACAGTGGGAAAGAAATAAAATATGAAATAGTCTATCCATGCAGAATATTTATTCTAAGTGATATGCATGGTTAAATTCTACGATTCAGTTCATCATTTATTTATACATTAAAAATTAAGTTTTTGCTGTACTTGGCAACACCAAGCCTTCTCTTTTCAGGGAAATGAAGCTACATAAAAACACGAACTGTCAACTTTATGTGGAATGCTCAATAGTTAACTTGCCCAGTGTAATTGAGCCTATACCATAGTGTCCTTATGCATACTTGTTCTTGAGTGCAAGTGAACTGTAAAAGACAATTAAGCAGATCTTTGTTTTTAATAAAGCATTAATGAATTTAAATTATTTAATTGTTTTAATAACCCACTCTTATCAGAAAATTGTTTGTAAATTGTGCGATTTCAATAATTCATTACGAATCCATGGTCCTATTTTAAAGAACATATCCTTGTCTAAAGTTCTTGAAATGCAAACTACATCAATCATCACATGAGAGCTATGTCAGTACAAGAGCATTGACTCAGCCCTAAGTAAAGGAGTCAGCACCTACTCTTAGGTCCACAGAAGAGAGAAGAGAACAGCAAGAGCTGATGATACAGGCAGCAGGTCAAGTTCCAGGCTGAGGAGGATTATTTTTTATGATAGATTTTGTAACTCATTGTCAGTGATAAAGAAATGCTTTAGGGTTTCTTCAGTATAGTATGGAAATTTGTTTTCATTTTAAGTATTTTTCATTATTCAGTGAACATTTTGTTTTAAGTATTTGTTTTATTAAACATTCAATTTGAATCTATGTGGAGTTAAAATAAGAGAGGGTGGAGTTGTAGTGTTTCCAGGTGTATGTACTTCTTTTGGTTTCCTGTGTAAGGGCTAGGAGAGACAATTAGGCAGGTGTGAATAGTGTTTTATGTGTGATTCCTATTCTGTATCCAGACACCATCTATGCATGTTAGTTATACTTAGCTATTAAAATCTATTAATTATCTGTCGTGAACTAAGCACTTCACTAGCTGTACATAAAATATGCATGTTAAAATGATATAAGAAAAAATTCCTAAATTTGAGAACAGAATTTTCCTTTTTCTAAATTAGAAAACTGATAACTTCCTTTAGTAGAGGTAGTGTTATATATGAAAGTAGAGAAGAAATCTTGTAATTTCCCTCGAGTTTAATGCATTTTGATCTCAATTTAAAGAAAATTATTGATTTACTGCAATGATCTTCATGTTTAATATGGGCTGCATCATAAACTGATTTTGGAGATGGCAGTTTATCCTATATTAACTCAATTACCCCAGCCTTGAATTTATAGAAGGGTGAAATATTGTAGAAACCAAATGAGAAAATCATGCATCCACAGATCCTTTTCTGAATCACAACATTGCTGTAAAGGCTTGAATGTTCTTATGACATAGAGAGCTCAATTCAAATGGAATTTGATTCTAGTAGGAAAACAAATACCAGGAAGGTCAATAGGTTGGGGTCAAAGAAAAGGTCCATAGAGTATATTTATCTCAAAGGGGACTGTATCTTAGGTAAGTAATACATGATGAAAGGAAATTGGAAAGTTTACGTAGAGGAACTGCATGGGAAAGGAGTGAAGCTTGCATTTTTAAACTCCCTAATATGATAAAGAGAAATGGCCAGTGGATTTTACCAAATTATATTTTTTTCTGTAAACAAAAAGAACATGGTGACTCAATGTCAGGATTATCAAATTATCAGCTAAATAGCTGATACATTATAAGGGTAGAAGCAAAAGTTTGTTTATTTTTCAATAGGCAATATGGGTGCAGTTGGGTAGGTGAAGGCTTCTAGAGTGTAAAATTTCAACTCTTTGAGAAGTGTTTGTCCCTGCTTTGTCAATAAAGAAAGGGCCTTTGACAGGATGCTATGGCCAAAGTTAATGGGTATATGAAAGTTTATTGGATTGAAAAGAAAAGCTCTTAATGAAAAAGTGGTCCCTAAATAGAACAAGTTGGCACAACTGATAGGGATCAGAATGGGCAGAGAGAGGAAAAGGAGTAAAATAGGGTTGATCTTTATCTCAAGAAAATGTTGCAGAGAAAATGGCGAAGACAGCTTAAGGGAAGAGGTGTAAGAAGGTGGGTAAGTTGTGAATATGATGAGAAATGCAGCATATAAGCTTTATTTCTTTGCAAATACAATATTCTGAAATGCTAAAGCCAGGGATTTTGAAAGAAAAATAAATTCAGTAATAGCCTAAGTTATTACATTCAATAAAGGGAGTGAGTTAAGATATGATAATGTTAGATGGAGAGAAATTAGAAAATGACTAGTACTAGATCCCACACCTGAGTAGTGTACTTTCTTGAACTTGTCTATGTGTATACCCTGCTAGCCACCTTTCGGCGTGTGGCAGGGGGTGCATGCATCAAGACTCTATTTACCTAGTCGGTTACTTTTGCGTATCGTTCGTGGACATCGTAACTTGGACATGAACAGAAGTATAGCAGTAGCTAGAGGAGCCTTTGAGATTTAAAGTAGCTGATGATGAAGAGCCTTAAGTAAGATATCTAGGTTATGATGAAACCATAATGAATATCATTAAGTGATACTTGGAGGAATTTAATTGTAGAAGAATGTTCTTCTATGATGAAACCATTAATATGTAGTGTTTTTTCACATAGATTTAGAACATGAGCTCCCAAAAAGAAGGGCTTTGTAGGTGTTTGACATTTATGGGGTTTGCAGAATAAAACAGGTAACTTGTAATAATTACACAAGGAAGTGCAAGATGTGGCTAGAGAGAGATGCTTTTTATCAAAGAAATTGACTAATGGAATAAATGATGATTGATTGATAAAGACAGTCATAGATTCTAATATGAAAGGGAATAGGGTGAATTAAACATAGGCAAAAATTGTTAGATGATAAAAAAGGGATGAGTAGGTAATCAGAAGTAGTTACTGGAGAATCTTGGGGTAGATGAAGCTCTCAGGAGGGAAAAGACTCAGTATTCTAAGTAAATCCTTAGCTTGTTAACTATCAAACACCAAGGTAGTTAATTCATCTTAAAGAATTCAATTTGAGCAAAGAAAGCAAAGGCAAACTTTTAATTTCAAGCTTATGCTTTATATTCCAAATCCAAAGCTTTTGGTAGCTGAAGGTCGAGGGGATAAGGATACAACCAGCCTTCAAGGTGATGACATTACCAACAGATGAAAACCTTGGATGTTGATGAATTATTTATGTGTTATGCTAAATGAAAGGCTGAATAATAATATTCACTGTATCTAAAGCTGGATGCATAGATAAACTGAGAATGGCAAGCAAACCTATGGCACATATAATTCTAACAGCACTGTCCTTGCATTCTCCACTTAAAATATTATCTTTAACGTAAAAGTGTTGTCAATTAACAGCTTTCATTGATAACATCTCAAGCAAATAATGTATTCAATAAGAAAGACAAAGTCAGCATCTCATTGTATGGCTTAGCACCTAGTTAGCACAAAAGTAATTTATTTCATCAATTTTGCAATCTACTGACAAAAGGTTCACTATCACTAGCATGAACCTTTTCTATCGTAAATAATTTCCCTTTTAAAACCTCTTTTGCTCACATTTTTGCCATCCTAAGAAACAGCAAAAAGATGCATTTATGAAAAAAGGGCCTCAAGTGATTAATACTTACTATGATACAGTAAAAGAACACCTTAATGATCAATCATCATTTTTTAATAATTTCATTTCATTGTTCTCTGTAACTTTGGCTTTAGAACACTTCAAATCACATGTATGGATGAAAAAGAGACTGTATGTTTTAGTAGAAAGAAACAATACATCTTACTTGTCTATCTTTTTATAAATTATAGGAAAATTTCTGAAAGGGTAGAACGTGAAGTATGAATTTTAATTCCAGAAAGTAAGTCACTGTTGGCTTAAAAAAGGAGAAAAATATCTCACTCCACACATTCTTCCACTTTTAACTCTTATATCACTTTTCCAGAGTTCAGTGTGTTATATTTTATTATGCCCATAAAAATATCTTTTATGCTGCATTAATGTCTCAACCATGATTTATTTCACAGATAATCTTCCAAGAATTCATGTCAGCCATTTTTCTTTTTATGATAAGTATCAAAGAGCCCTTGAGCTTGACATTATAAATACTTACTTTCCAAACTTCCTTATCAATCATAGATTTTACTTTGAAGGATTCAGAACATCTTGCAAAATGGTTGGACTACCACAGCATTGTCTCTTGTATATTTTTATTATTTTTCAGCTGTCCATCAGTATTTGCTTGGGAGATGAATCTTCTACAAATATGGACTGCTTAAATATTCCCAATGCTTCTCAAACTGTTAAACTGTTCGCTATAAGTAAGAAAGGAGTTATTGGAGAATGGGTTGACAGTTTTGCTGCCCTAACTGATACAAGCATTAAATCAGATAATCTTTCGTTGGAAGTAACTCATAAGGTTACTGAATGTGGAGAGAGGAGAATGATCTACATACAAGGAATTACAAACAGTGAGTAATAAACTTATTATATATTTCATTAGAATAAGTATTTTTCAACTCACTGGGTTAGAACATAAAATTCAATTTGAATGTAGGACAGATGAGATGTTCCATAGCATATCATTTGTGATCATGGTTCCCTCTATTTTATTTTTTGTTGTGCAAAAAGAGAATAGGAATGGGCACTAATACAAGAGAGCAGTGCCAGGTTTGCCAAGAAAGAAATTAGTATACAAACCTATAAATATTATTTGTTGAAAGGGAATTTGAGCTATATTATCTGACTTAAACATCTAAAACAAGCAACATCTTAGAGGCAATTTTGAAAACTATAGCTAGTGCCTTTCAAATTCTTCAGAAAGTTGTAGAATTCTAAATATCAGTTAAGCATTAAAAATTAATAGTAAAAGAATTGTGTGGATACCCAGTAATTTGGCCTATAAAGAATTGACAGAATCAAAACAATTTTTATGATTTCTTACCTTCATGATGTTTTCTAATACAATGAATTATAAACTATTTAATAAATTGTATTTCATAGCAGTAAAAGTCTTTTCATATTTTTTAAAAATTACCAAGAATTTTATTAATTTATGTTAATTAATAAATTTCTTGTAATTTCAAATGAGAATGTTTTCATTATCAAAAATTTCCCCATAGTTTTTAGCCTTGGAAATGTGAATATGCAATCAAGCAATCTTTTCTCCTTGAATTCCGGTCCTTTCAATTCTTCTCTAACATCCATAATATATTTCATCATATACTTTAAATGTGCAAATTAATTTATTCTCAGAAGGCAGTACCAAATTATCTGCTGAAAAATTAACTTTCCATCCAAAGACTGGAAAGAATGTAGCAATATCAAACAACGGAAGAACTGCTCAAAAGATCAAGTAATTAGATATATGGTCATTTTATTGTGATAATTGATGTAAATGGTTAACTTATTTATTTATCTAATATAAATTGTGAAATTATTAATTCTAGCTTGGATGACCCAGATAATTCAATTGTATTTACTAATCGACCTCTGAAGGATAATGAGATATTTGAAGTGAGATTGGAGAAAAAGCACACCAAATTATCCGGTAATTCTTTAGGCCTGGGGATATGCACAAGTTCAGCAGATAATACCCCTATTACTCCTCATATGTGGACATCGTAAGTTCATCATTTTAGCAACATTTTAACTGACACATAATGAAGTAGAATTTATTATTCGTATATTAAATACATATATACCCATTTGCGCAATTCCGCAATTTTATATTGGGTGTTTGAAGTAAGACACTGAATATATAAAAGAGAGGACTAATTTCTTTAGTACTGAGTTTCCTCTTAATTTTACTTGTGTTATTTTAGGAGTGTAAATTACTTAAACATTAAATTAAATTTTCTTAGTTCATTTACCTGAATTGAATTTGCATTCATAAGCATTGCTTAAAAACTTAAAACATCACATTGGTCATCTGACAGATATATATTTGACAGATGTATAATTTGATTATCAGCTTCTAAGAAAATCCATTTTTCTTCCCATCCACCTGTATTTGAATTATCAAATATTCATGGTGAAGTGTTTGATATTATCCCTTGAGCCTAATTCCCAGTCTTGCCCTTAAATTTCCATTGGTTCTCCTTGTCTCCCTCCTCTTTAGAAGAAAGTATAGTATTGCCCCAAAATGAATCAAAGGCATCATCAGATTCATTTTGGGGCAATTTCAATTTGTGGACTCACATCAGGAAACACCAGATTCAGACTGCTGCACCCATGGGCGTGGGTGTTTATGCTAACATTAAGATGTGTATAAGAAGTATGTAATCAGTAGAACTTGTGAATCATAATGTGAGAGTAGTAAATTCAAAGGATTTAAAGAGATTGAAGTATAAAACAAAATAGGTGCATAAAATTGAGGTAGCAACATTGATAAGAGGCCTGTAAGTAAGTAATAGCATGAGAAAATGGTAAGATAGCTGTTGTGTAGCCACCAAGCACTTTTTGTCTTTATGATAACAAGGGGACCTTTAAAAAAAGATATATTTTCTAATTTTGTAAGATGTCTAGTTCTGGACTGTTTGGAAAGAGCTATTATGCTAAACATTATTTTGTTTAAGCCCATAATATGTATCTAGATGTATACTTGGGTGTATTCAACAGTATAAATGAGATTATTGTTTTCCCTTGATTCCTTGCTGTGTCATTCTGAAGACCAATTGCTTGGATGATTCATCATAGCATAATTTACAACAATGGGAAAGAGATATTAAAGCCCTATGGCCGCAATGTAGATCAACTTCAGGTGAGTAGATATTTCTAATAAAAATGCTACAGTTGCAGGAGATTGATTGCTCAATTACCATATCATAAAATTCTATTGCCTCTTTTCATAAGCACATGCTTTTAAATATATTTTAATTTTGATCTGCATTTTTTAATAAACTATGGAATTTTATGGCCATCAAGAAAAATTGACATAATTTACTGATTATTTGAAACTTTCCTTTCTGAAACACAATTAATATGTTACATAATGATATGATTTTCCATGGAAAGCCATTGTTTATGCAAAATTTTAAGCAGAAGATGTTAATGACTTCTATAAGTTGATATTTCATAGCAATAAAACAATGTTCAACATAAATTGACTTTAATTTCACAGAACAAAAAAGTAATGTGTTTACATTACCTTCACCAAAACACATTTTTATATATAGTATATAAAGGTGTTTTGTCTTGTTAACATCTTTATTTAAAATAACAGAATTAGACAATAATTAGACTTACAATTATTTAAAAGTCTTATATATTTGCTTTAGGTGGGAGATAGGCTTGGTGTAATGAGAAATGTGTATGGAGCAGTACATTTCTTTGTAAATGGTGTAGATCAGGGCCCTGCTGTTTCCAATGTACCTCAGAATGTTTATGGAGTTTTAGATTTGTACTACGATGCAGCAAAGGCAACTATAGTAGAAGCAGAACCAATCACTCCATGAGATGTAAAATATTTACATTTTTGTGGTGAAGAATTGAACAATTGACATTGTTATGAAAGATTGATCTGTATTTACTTACAAAGTCTTACTAAAATATTTGTATTAAAAATAAATTTTTACTGCTTACATAAATAAAAAATCTATTAAGTTTTATATTATATTATTATTAACTAAAAGCACCAGATATATTTTATATTAGTATATTCATACTTTCCTTAAGTTTGAATGCTTTGTTGTTTCAAGTCATGGTAGTTCAAATGTATCATGATAAGGAGGTGGGATGTGCAAAAACTTTCCTGAGAATAATATTACTGATTCAAGGAAGAATTAAAAATGTTTGGTTGATGATTCCCTGCTAGAGGTGTTGAGAATCAAACCAAACTTCATGCTGATACATATACAGCCAATTAACTGTCCATAGAAATCCATTAATTACCTCTTATGTCATCATCATTTTTCCACCGAGGATATTTGACCTCTTATCTGGTTTCAAAAACAGTCAGACCTCAATAAAAAGCACTTTAAAATACGCATCTATCATCGTCACATCTTGATTACATTTTTGCAAACAGATCCTCTTCTGAGGGGCAAAACTCCAAAGATAACAAAAGAGATGCCAGAGAGCAGTATATCAAATTTCTTTGCCAGCTGATTAACTACAAGATTCAATTACTCATTACTCTAATCCCAACCTTAATCAAATTTAATGGTTAATGAAGAATATTTCTAATTTACATTTCTTAATCATGTATTTTTCCAAATATATTGATGTGATGCTGCATAGGGTAGTGTCAGGCCAAAACATCTGAATGCATTGCCTATCTTTGCCCCCAAAATAATAATAAATTGATGAAAAATTTGGCTGCAGGTTACTTCGATGTCATTTGGTTGGGTACTGCTAGGGTTGCCAACTCTGTCAGATTCTTCTGTGGGTAGCCATAGGTATGCCCTAATGAGTAGAAGCTGAGGTATTCACTGGACATTGTACATAGAGTATATGCATCTTAACACCATGAAGTGTACAAGGATTTGAATGGAACCAAATGCCAGTCATTTTCTAGCATTCACTTTTTTCAGAAGATGTCTTAACAGTTTTTTATTCTAAAGGTATACTCCCTCAACAACTTGATGAGAAAAAAAGCCTTCTTTAACAAGGATTTATAGGAAGAAATACACATAAAGCAACCCCAAAGTTTGGATGATGGCTGACAGCTAGCTTGGTTTTGTATTGACTTGACTTTGCTATGAAATGAAAGTTTAATGACAGTATGAAAAGATTTAAATTTACCCATCGACAAGGATAAACCATGATTCCACACTCTTAAAATTTAGTTTCTTTGGATTGTATTCTTCATTGTGTTGATGATATAATATCGGCAGGAAATCAAAGAAGTAAATTGAAAGTTATTTAAAAGACTGTGGCATTAGAAATTAAGGATTTAGGTAAGAATACATAAGACAAATCAAAGAGTTTTCTCAACCATATCTTTCAGATTGTGAATCTGCTTCAGCAATTTGATATGACTAAATGCAAACCAGCTTCAACTATCATGGAAGTTAGTTCGCTTAGAGATCTAGTTGGATTTCGTATGATTCAAGATGAGCCTTTTTGTGATCTATTTGGATATCAAATGTATGTAATGATAATCACTAGACCAAATTAGAAATCTGCTGATAATATTGTTCAGTAGATTCACTCCTACACCACCAACAAGATGAGAATTCAGTTTGGAGAGCTATCCTGAGTTACCCAAAATAATATCACTATATATGCTCAGTTAAGGTAAATATATGTTATGTAAATAGGGCTAATATAATTGCATGAAGTGGAAGGAGGAAAACTTAAGGGAGGCGATCTCTTTTCAAACGAAAAGAAACAAAGAACTGTTAGTCAGTTAGTAGTTCCTTCCTGACTAACAATTGTTAGTCTCCTGATTTTATTATTTTTTCTTAATAGGTTACCATGCAAATGCAGCAAATAAACCATCAAACAACTCTGAAAGAAAAGGTAACCCTAAAAATGAATTAATTGACATAAACAACTTTGATCAGAAAAATATATTCTCTGAAGATAACATCCACAACTACCCATTAGAACCAAATTGAATGTACACATTCTAGTTCCACATCATGCTACAAAAAATGTGTACCACCGCAAAAGAATCAATAACTTCTGTGGTCATGTTCAAGCACAAAACGTCGTATTTCAAATGAACTTCATACATCAGTTTCCGTTCCAACTAACTCTAATTTTGGACGAAAGCTAATCGAAACAATAAGTGACCGGTAGGATGAAAATATCATTTACAATCCAGATTGTAAATCGGGAATCAATTATTTATTTTCTTAATGCTTGATTACTTAGACGACGAATAATGCTTACAAAGCAAAGATGGAATTCTTTATGACTTGAAAGTGACAAACCGTTGATTTTCTAATTAATAAATCAGGAATGATATGAACATGTTGTTTGTTGTTAAAGGTAAGGTGATTAACTGTAATTATTTGTCAATAAACTGAATTCGTGAACACTGTCCCTTGACTGCTCTCTGTTCGTTTTTCCATCGATCAAAATTGTCCACAGATGCTTTCGTATCAGAACAACCATTAAGTTGCCCTTGGTTACAGAGGTAATTGTCATTCTATCGAGTCTCACTTGTTTGTTTTCAAAGGAGAGCATTGGAAATTTGGGAGATAGTTTTCTCCCTTTAATATATTCCTACTGCTTTCTTTGTGATCATAACCGAATATCTTCGAATGAGTCTTTCAATTTCGTAACAGAAAAATTCTGAAATCAATGTTTAGGTATGTTACCTCCTCGTATTTGATGAAATTATCTTCAGAATATTGCTCGGTTGTTGATTATGTTCGCAGTTTAGAAATATTTTGCATCCATGTTATCAACACTTACTATAAGAGTAATTCATTATTACTCCCAAACTCATTGGCCTTGTTTGTGTTTTCTTGTAAGACGACATGCAGAGCCATGGCTCCAGGAGTAAATGGTACTGGAAAATACACCGGAACAGTTCCAAAATCAAAAACGCATAACGATGGAAGACGTGACTCTGAAAATCGTAGGGATGCAAGCATTAATAACATTCCGAATAATCTGGTGAGTCTCTCTTCGCATGTTGTACGATCTTACATTATACGGTATAAAATCATTCAGACTATTTCCCATGATGTAAATGAACTAGATATAGGTATCGAATTCGTTGCTACTTAAAATATCCCAATCTATATTTAGCCGTAGTCTCAGTAGTGAACTGCGAAGACAGAGCTCTCGTCAATAAGACCCGGCAATCAGTACGCATTAACTATTATTGTTAACTATTACTTCGATTTGTATCTTTATTTTACTTTATCACTTTAGGTACCATATGACTGGCAACAGATTCCAGATTCATCCCAGAATTTATCCCTGAAACATTCGAATACTCGAACATGTGACTCTGACTGCTACGAATTTGGTAAAAATTTTGTTTAATATTTTATATTTAATAATCTTAACATTATGCGTTAATGTTACAGATTTTTCTAATCACATTTATTCATGCTTTATTGTTATCATTTATCGTTGGAAGCTTTTAGCCTAGGTTTTTCATATTGATACACAAAATCGGAGTGAGACTCAGTTGGAACACTTGAACAGAACCAATTGTTTCTCGCTATTTTTTCCTACGTTTATCTCACATCTCATAAAATATTTTAATTTAAGTATTATTTTTACGCAGTGATAATACTTCGTTACTGGTGTTTACACTAGATTAACTTACCTACGTTAAAAACAATCGTTTCGCAAAGTTCCGTTATCATTCAATAACCTCACTGGCATCNACAATAAAAACGATTGCAATTAATAACGGTTACCCCTCTTCCTTGGTTAATAAAATACTTGCCAGAAAACTGAGAAAATCTGCTATCCATTCTATATTCACTCCCCCTACCGACTCAATCCCTCCAAAATGGCACAAGTTAAAGTAGGCATTTAATTTAGAGAAAATCCTGGAATATCACGTTAAGTAACCCTTGAAAATATCCACCTATATCTCTATTTAAATAAATTCTAAAATATAGGCCTTAATTTTACAGTGTTACCTGACATTCTTGAAGGATCACCTGATGAAACTAGACATAAAAACCTGCTGTAGAAGTTACAAAGTGTTCTTTCTTTTAAGATGTGTGTGAAATTCCATGAAGTCAAGCTTGGCCATATTAATATTATTTGAGAATTTCAGTGTTAGTAATAGAAACTGTCATCAAATTTTTAAAATCTCTCATAATCGAAGAAGGTAGTCTGATTTCAGAAGATACTACAGAGATATCTTTGTCAATTTAACAATAGCTCTTCTTGTAATATCTTTATAGAATCCTATGATGTATGATAAACTTATCTTGCTGTCCTTAGACTGGTATAGTATGCATCTACATCTAAAATGTAGAAAGTAATAAAACATTTTATTGCTCAAATATGTAACAGTGTTCCTTGATTTATAGCTAAATTATTATCTTTATTATGCTTAGCATTAAGAAAATATAAATTGGCTTTTGTAAGCTGATAATAATTGAGTTTTCTATGCTAATATAGTCTCATGTAAGGCAGTTGAGAATTTGGAATTGAGTTGGCATATTTTTTTTATTGTATCACTTTTCTATTTATTTCTATTAATGTAAATATATTTTATATTAAATTTTAGAAGGTTCCTCATCACATGAATTGGATAATCGCAGAAGGCGTCTATTGTCGGAAGAGCAAGGGGTACATAATTCATATTTACCTGCAGGATATCCTCCAGCATCGATAAAGCCATCTCCTCATCCTCGTCAACTTCGTCACAATGCTCATAGGATAAGTTGTTTTCCGCAGCAGTCTATTCACACCCCACAGCTTAATCACTCACATATTCAACCTCGGGTAACAATGGCAAGTGATGAAGAGGAGGTAGGTTTAAATTATGGTTTTCTTTTGTTTCTGGAGATGCTTTTAGAATACGATTGAACAAGTCCCTTCATCTGCTTTGGATGCTCATTTTCAGTCAATATTTGATAGTGATACCATTGAGTCATAAGTTGCAGCAGAAAGTAATAATTGTTGCTGCCTAGTTTTGCAGTGTCCTCTGTGCTAAAATTTAACATTTTGCCAATATTGCTATAAGCAGAAGTCAGTATTCCATTGCCAACCTCAGCTAAGGCCAATTTCAGTTTCAGTAGAATGTTATTTTCCAAATGATGATGCAAATATTGACAGATGCTACCATAACTTGATGAATATATTTCAAGTGTCATTTGCCTTAGGATTGGGGAATTACTTCAATTCAATTTAGACAAAAACTAACTTTAACAAGTTGGAAGTCATTATGATGATGGGGTAGTGTTTTCAAAATTGTTTTTGTGAAGGAATTAAGTGATTTACTGCATTAAATATAAAAAAGAACTTTGAAAATGGTAGAAATGCATGGCTGTATAAGCAGGTTGGGTTCTACACAAAGAAAGTAGTGAAAATAACTGGTCACAAACTGGTAGACAATAATATAGTGGTAACATGGGCAGCTGTCCAGTCCATTAGTTGTCTCTGTAGTCAGGTTTAGCTGAAGAAAGGGGCCTACTCCATCCAACTCCAAACTAGGTCATTATGTAACAGTTCATCCAGCCCATGGCACCTCAGATTTTGATGAAACTTGGTATATTTTATCCTTTTGTGTAATTATGAAAACATGCAAAGATTTTCTCCTCTATCTCAACTTTTTTTATTTTGATAGCCATTTAAAATTTAAGTGAGACTACATTTTAGCCATGTCTGAGGCCTCCATTAAGGTTTGTCTAAAGGAAAACTAAATGTAATGATCTTATATATCACTCAATTCTTACAAAAATTTTCAGTTTTATCAAAGAATCAGTGTGGATATAAAAATTGAATTATTTTCTCGGGGGAATCTTAAATTCTTAAAACATTTTTCATAATCTTTAAGAAAGTTTTTTTATGGAAAACAAGGTTGTATAAAAAATTAATCATCTACCAGAAGCAGTGTGTTAATCAAGCAACACTATTTTCTCATAATTCTAAAGATATTTCCCAGCACCACTGAAAATAAAATTAGTTGTATTTTATATGCTTTCTATAATAATAAATGTTAAACACTTTCCTGGATATCTTTACCCCAACTGAACGTTTCTAATCTTCCTTGCAAATTAAACAACTGATGGTTCACACATTTTATGTATTTTTCTGAAAGTAAAAAAGGTACTCTTTGGTAGCCTTTTGTAGTATTACTCGTATTACTTAAAGGAACCCAACAAATATAATCTTTCTGTTGAGGAGAGTAAAATGATGTCACCTCTTCTCCTTTCAAACTTCATACGATTGCTTCGCATAGTTAATAAGCTAATGCTAAAAGAAATATTAATTCAGTATATTTGGTTTTGAGGAGCAAAGTTTGTAAAGTCTTAGAATAAGATTTTCCTCCAAAGAATGATATTGAAAAAAACCAAAGAAAAATTAGACACAAATCAGTGTGTGAGAAAAAGTACAACAACAAATATGCATGTTCTTTAAGACAACTTGGAACTTTTGTCTTGGAGAAACAAAATAACATCCGTCAATTCTTAAAGGAAAAATTCCCTCAAGTAAAACGTGTGCAATGTTATAGTGATGGTTGCACTGGGCAGCACTTGAACTGCATACATTTTATAAACCCTAAAAGCAACTTGGTAATTTTTTGTGACCAGCCATGGAAAATCTCCATGTGACAGAATTAGTGGAACAGTGAAATGAATCATCTCAAAAGAAAGTCTCCAACATGATCCTGGTAAACTATTCAATTCTGTAGATCAAGTTTTTGAATTTTGTAAGTATGGAGTTGATAAATGATTCTTTTTTGGTGCAAAAAAGAACATTAATCATAAATTTGATGACTGATAGAAACACATTGGTTAGAAGTACAAACAAATCCAGGTAGACTTTTTTTTTCATTGCTTCATTCCAATATCTAAAAGTATCATTGCCACAAAAGAAATCAGTTTTTATACAAGTTTCAGTTCTGCTCACAAATTTTCAGGAAAGCCAATGCGTCAAGTAAATTTTGCACAAACTCTTATGTGGCCTGTTTAAATGACAATCACTGTTTTTTTGGTTTAATAATATCTAAACACGTCAAAATTAAAAGTACTAAGTGAAATCTGGTGGAATTTCATTTAAAAAAACGAAGAAGAAATCAAAGATTTACTTTCCACAGAATTTATTTATGCTACCATGGTTTTGGTGCAAATTTACACCATCATCAGGCACTGAGGCTTTATTACAACAGCTTAAGAATAACCAGAGAGGGGGGGGGTGAAGGAGAGTTTCAAAGTAAGGGAGCCAATTAGTTATTCATAATAGGTCATATTCTATGCATCTGGAAAGGGTCCATTGACAAATATCCGAACTATCTCAGTTTATCCTTCCCTTACATTCACCTGTGAATTTGAAGTAGATCACTCAATCAACTTTTTAGACCTAAACATACATATCTCCGACAACCAAATTCAATTTGCCATATTTAGAAAACCAACTCACATGGATCTTGTAATACCAGCTTCTTCTAACCACCATTACAAACAGAAACTTGCAGCCTTTCATTCCCTCCTTTACAGACTCATTAAATACCTATGTCACCCAACAACTATCAAAAAGAACTAAAACAAACAAGAACAAACGATTGAAATTAATAACGGTTACCCCTCTTCCTTGGTTAATAAAATACTTGCCAGAAAACTGAGAAAATCTGCTATCCATTCTATATTCACTCCCCCTACCGACTCAATCCCTCCAAAATGGCACAAGTTAAATTTTATTGGCGATCTATCATACAAAATCTGTAATATTTCCTAAGAATGATTTCCACCTAGCAGACCGCAGCAGCAAAACACTTAGGTCTTTACTATGTAACAGTAAAGATAAAATTGACCCCCTGTTTAAGCCTTAATTTATAGAATTAATTGTAATGTCAGTGAAATTAGTTATATTGGCCAGAGTAGTAGGAATATTTTTACCAGATGCAATGAACACCATAGAGCTTTCCTTAATAATGCCCCTCATAGATCTCATTTTCCTGAACACCTTTTAGTTAAAAATCACCAGTCCGAATTTTTACCTGTAATCCTCCAGTCCTGCCGTAATATGTACAAAATAGATATACTAGAAAAATTTCAAATACTCCACCATTCCTTTTCCCTTGCCAATGAATTCCTTTTCACCGAGAATCCTTCTACATTGTTCACCAGCCTTTTCCATTCATTACCCTCTCCCCCTCTGGTTAACGACCTATTATAAATAACTAATTGGCTCCCTTACTTTGTAACTCTTCTTCACCTCCCCCCCCCTCCCTCTCTGGTTTGTTCTGGTAAGCTGTTGTAATGAAGCCTCGGTGCCTGATGATGGTGTAAATTGCACCAAAACCATGGTCGCATAAATAAATTCTGTGGAAAGTAAATCTTTGATATCTTCTTCGTTTTTTATCTAAACATGTTGACGAATGTGTCATAAAGATAAATTTTATGCTTATGGACCTGCAACATCATTTTACCAGCCTCAACCGAAAGAAGATATTTGTTGTTTCAAAAGTGTGGTTTCACATAAACTTTAAATGGCTGTTAAAAAACCTGTTAAGATAGAGAAGAAACACTTTGGATGGCTTCACAACTACTTCAAAGGATAAAATATACCATGTTTCATCAAAATCTGTGATGCTGGGTGTCAAACCTTATTCTGGAGGAATTAAAGTGGAATGATCCAACTGCCTTTCCTCTTAATAGTCAGCATAAATAGATAGGTATTTATCTCTGGGGTAACCTGTGATATGTGATATTGTGACTACAGAGGAAGACTACATCAGTAAGGAATGCAGCTAGAAATGTAACACTGTAAAATTTCCACTTGGTTTAATAAAGACATAAAGAACTGATTCAACTAATAGATATTCATCATTCATTGATGTCTATAGTAAAATTTATACAAGACGATACTAAAGAAAAATATTTCTTTATAACAAAAATATAATTGACTCTTTCTATTAGTCCAGAATTTTAAAGTTAATTTTCAATGTTTGTAGTGCTATTTATATTGCCCAGAAAAGGAAATATTTTCACATTAGATTAAAAGAGCACCAATATTGATTTAAAAATAAAAGCACCTTTAATTGGAGAATCATTCTCATATTTCCACCTTCTTTATTGCATATCTAACAAAAAGGTCCTGCATTAGATATCTTAAATTAGTTAGAAATTCTACATCATATAATAATATATAATAAACAGAATAATTCCATCCTTACAAACATTCGCTAATTTACAACCTCCTCCCCAACCCCCACTCATACTTCTTTCCTAACATTCTCCATTGTTCTACATTCTCCCTTTCGTCAAAGCTTTTAATTTGGCCTTTGAAGAAGCAGATGTGTCATTTAACAAAAGCTTAATATTTGTCCACCCATAATCTAGAGAGACACAGAGGATGCTTAGGATATTATCCTTTTAACTACTGTAATGCTACAATTTTTTCAATTGTGGATTTTTATAGGGTGCCTCAAGCTATGATAGCTACCAGTTTTCACAGATGGGTGAAAGAAATGATGGCACTCAAGGATGGATGGATGCAGGAGGTAGTGGTGAGGGAAGACCAAGTAGAAATCATGTCTCTCCTTCAACATCAGAACAGCAGATGAAAGTATCTAAAGGAAGAGATGAAAGGGATAGAAATATACTTCCTGATAGAGAAAACAAAAGCAATATATCAAAAATGGTAAGTCATTTATGCATCGAAGATAAATATGTATGATCATACCTTTTTAAAATGCTCCAACTTATGATGATATCCCTCTTAATGTGCACTTCCCTGTCCCAATTCCTTTCACATAGTAAAAATACAGTTTATGAGGTTCAACTAACCACATACAAGGTGGAATTTTCTAGTCCCAGATGCACTGCAACTTGCTTTGTGGTCAGCTCATTTCTTTGCCTCACATACAGAGGGAAAAGATAAGATACTGGAATGGCCCAGCCTTTCATTTTTGTCGTTTTATGCAGTGTGCACATCCGTTAAAACATTCATTAGCCAAACCTTTATTTGTTAACCAAGTCTGAGGAACAGCAAAAAATTTCCGATAGCCAAATTGTTGGTTAAGAGAGTCACTTGTTAGCTAAGGTTCCACAGTAATTTTTAGCAGTCCATTCTCCACCCATCTGTCAAAGCTGATTCTAGCTTTGAAGTAGAGTAAGATCTTTGGTATCAATCTTGTCTCAGAGAGGAATGCTATATAAAAAGTCACTTGGTGGTGTTTTCTTTTGTTGCAAACTAAAATTGTAAACATTATATATGTACACACATACAAGTAAAAGTTGCTTGCATACTACAATTTTAGGGTGATGAATTTTCCCACCTCTGGTTTTGCACAGTCTCAGTTCAATAACATGTTTTATTTCTTCATAAGAACCTCATTAAGATGTTGAACCATTCTGGCATTATTGCTTATTACATTGTAGTAGATATGGTTGCCTAAGGTCTCAAGTCGCAATCATTTCAGGAAGTGCCTCAAAATGAATTCGAACTTCCCAAGGGTTTTCTAATAGACAAAAAATTGGCGTGCCCTAGCATCAAACAGATAACAACACATACCCCTCTCTGTTGCAGAAATGGTTTAATATAAATGGTATGAGGCAAACTACATTGTGTTTCTACAAGTTAGAAAGCCCAGCATAAACTATTCGCATCTCTGAGAAGGCTCTGGTTTGAAGCCCATTATATGTCCATAATAATTGCATTCAGAGTTCGTTTTCATGTGTTGCAGACTTTGTTTCTTTTGCAAAATTAAACAAGAAATAATGCTCCTTCAATATTGGAACAAGTGTACAAAAATTTAAATGAATATAGGTTCTAATTTAAGTCATGAAATATTGATATAGATTTGATATTGCAAGAATTTTTATAAAAAAATGGAAATTTTGTAGTTATAACAATTCATCCCTTTGAATGATTGAGGAAATTGTTGAATTTGTGCTCATACATTATCCCAGAAGGATACAGGGAGATTATTCTATATGGAATGAAATAGGTGATAGATGTAGAGTTACGGCAGCACGTTAAACATTTCCCAATCTTTATCCTGCAACTTACGAAGTTTTATCTCGATTTAATCTGTCTTAAGTTGGTGTCACTTCCAGAGGGTTCCTGATATGAAATGGAATATGTGATTTGGGGAGGAAATATGAAATACGTGGAGTTGGGGCCCAATGGAAAGGAATTGGTCATACCAATCTTGGCTCATTCAAAATATTATTTCGGGAAGCCATTTATATTACAAAAAAATATCTGGTATACAATAATAGGCTATTTATTAGGTTATTTATTACAGGTTATTTATTTACTTATATTGAGAGAGTGTAGTCTTGTATAGTAGCTTACTATAAACTAGATACTATTGTATCTGTAAAGAAAATGGAAGTTGAAACGTAAGAGGATTGCCTGCATCCGTAATCTTTAGCGATTTTCATTCTACAATTTATAAAGATTGAAATAAATTTTGATTACATGGAGTAAAAATGGATCTTTATTCACTTAACTTGAATTAAATGCCATTCAGTACATGTGTTTTTAAACTTGATGGAATTAAACTGATTACATGAACGTAATTCCTTCTTTACCCATTGTACTTATACCAAAAAATACAAATACTGTACTTCTCAAACACAAGAGTGAATTTTTACAAAGAAATGTCTAAAGCACAGAATCAGTTCACAGTGAGCGCACTTTATGAAAGTTGTATCCTCACAAACAGTTTTGTCTTCTACATTTTGGTGTTGGTTATCATTATTGTTTTCGTGAAAGCAATACTACACTGGAGAGAGATGAGAATCAGGGCGCTACTCTGTGTATCCAAGATCCAAGAGTATTTAATAAAATTTTTAAATCTTGGGGATGTGAATTTGAAATGCGTTAGAGATTGCATTTTAAGAATATTATTCCTCTGAAAAAGGGAAATAATGTCTAGATGATCTAGCACCACTCGATCAGAGACTTTCCACACAAAGTCTTTCCACATTCTGAAAAAATACACATCTAAAAGCTGAATAAGTCCCATGTTCTTTGGAGGAATTACTTTCATGTCCACAATTTTATTTTGCGGTTTTCACCTATCCATGAATTCTCCATCACTGTGTACTCCCCAGAAATCCACTAAAAGAATACACTTGTCCTCCATGCATGGGAAAAGAACACTTTTGAAATAATCCTGCATTAAAATATTTTTTTAATGCAGGATTAACCTTAAAATAAAAAAAATAAAAACCTTAAAATTTTAACACCTGCAGTTCACCATCTTCCATAATCTGATTTTCATAGCGATGTAACTACACCCTGCTGGTTACAAAACTGAAGTTGTGCCGAACTGTATCCAGCTTCAATCGTCCTTTCTTTCCAAAATTCAACAGTCATTCTCTTCCAATGCATCGATGGTTCTAGTTTCCTTTTCTTAATAGGGGAAACTTTATAAGATGTTGAAGATGAAGAGATATCATCCTTTTATCCCTCAGACTCGCTGATAATTGCCATTATTGATGTGAAATACCAAATCTTCTTCAATCTCACTAAATATTCGTCTCCTTGAAGACATGACCTCAGAGTTGTTGTAATTAATGATTTAGGCTTTCAGATTATGCTTCTCCAAAATGAGGACAGGAAAGAAACTAAATAAGGTCATTTACTTATATACAAATTATTTTAACTAACTTGTAAAATACTTACATGCTAACTTTTCTGCAAGAACCATTTCCCCCTCTGTTGGTTCCGAATCCATAGTTGCAGCAGGAAATATTTTCAAACAATTTAAAAATGTTCTGCTCATTAATCGCCATGATGATGTATTGTGTGGAAAATGGTAGAAAACTACCCGACCAGAATAACAATAGCAAAAATTGACTGAAAGCTATATGCGTTGAATTTCTCCAGCAACAAGTATGAGCATGGATGTCTGAGCAATCTGCGAAACAAACTAGAAATGCACAAGGAAAAGGGTTTTGGTGACTTGGCACGGTAAGGCATGCACCTAGGTAAATTCCCAAGGAGAAACGGACATGAAAAAGTCTGACAGAACCAGGACTCGAACCAGAGTTCCTATACCTACAAAGTATCCCAAATGGTATGCAGAAATGTTCTGGTGGAATAGCTTAATGGATAGAGCAACCTACCGGCAATTGGGAGACCTGGGTTTGAGTCTCGAACTTTTTTCATGTCCGTTTCTCCTTGGGGAACTAGAAATGAACAAAATTTTATATTTCAGCCCTTATCCCTTCCCGATAGTAGCAGCTCAAAAACTACCTTTTAACTGCAGGAATGTTTTATGACAGCACTTGGGAATGGTTTGAGAGGCCACGACCACCAATAATTCACGTTTATGCGTATATCATGGTCACAGAGTACATTCTGTTCCACGTATGAAGAGTCCATATCTCCCAGTGTTTCCTGTCCCTATTTAATTCTCTTCGAATTATTCCCCGCACATCATTTTCTCGGTGGAGCGGCAAGCTCATAGGGACTCGCGCCCGCCATTCTTGCCTGGGAGTGTGGATGTTTTTGTTTTGATTTAATTCAAACTTACCGAGTTTGAATTGAATTGGGCGGTAACAGTCCGTTAATGTTCCTTGTTAGTCAACCTAATTTTTCAAACAACTTTTATATGTTGTTTTGTTACTATCTAAGATGACAAAGAACTATTATGTGAGTAAAGGGAGAATATTTGGAAGATGAATGGGATTTTTTACACAAAAGAGGCTTTAAAAGCTGTGAGCTTATGTAAATATCTTAAACTGTTTAATGTTCAAGAATATCAGTTATGTTAATATTCTTAGATTTTAATTCCGTATGAATTATTAAAGAAATTATTGTATGAATAGATTGCATATTCAGTTAAAATAGACACAATTCATTCTATGTTGAGTTCCATCATGCATGATGAGGGCATTTACCAAACATTATTATTGATGCCAAGCTGAGTTTCACATCCCCTAAGAATTTGACTGGCATAAAAAATGAGAATTAACAGGAAGAAGATGGTAGCTATTTTTCTTCCTGGTTTTATGGCTAAAAGATGAAAGATACAAAAGTTTTATGAATGCTGATTTTGTAATTATAATTGAGAAAATATTCCTTTATACATTATATTATTAGCAAATGTATCCAATTTCAATCAAACCATCAACTTGTTACCATTAAATATAATCATTAATAATTTTGCGCAATGATACATTAAATTATTACAGACACAATTGATCCCTTCTGGCCTAGAGGTGTACAATAAAAGGAATATTTTAAAAATAAATTCCATAATGCTTGCTATTTCTTGTATTGAAATAACTGCAATAGCATAGTAGTATTTGGCGAGATGTTGAGCTTAGTCTTGGAGAGACTCTGTTATGGACAGTCATCAATGAAAAACAATTTGTTATTCATCCTTGACTGTCCTATTTAGATAATCTTTGTACAGAATTTTTTATGGTTTGACGTAAATTTTGAGTATAAATTTAAATTAATGAAGAATCATTGCTATGCATTTTTGACAATATATTGACAAAAGTCTTTGTTACACCACTGACTGAAGTAGACTTTTTTCAATTTAAAGAAACCTTTACTGTGTTATTAATTTGATTCTTTTGTTTGTTTATTATGTGAGAATTTTAATTGTATAGTGAATTTAGTTTGACTTTCATACTAAAGAGAATTCCTCTTTATTATTGTGATATTTTACTTATAAATAAGCTAATCTCTATCTTTAAAAAGTATTTAATAAATTATTAATGTTATTAATATTTTAATTTTGACATTACCTATTACATTATATGTTCTAATTAAGCCTGACAGAAATCAAGTTTTAAGCCGCCTGAACCAAATCAGAGATTATATAAACCAGACCACATCCTTGATGGATAGAATGCAGACATCCAGAGATCCAGTAAGTAGTCAAATTTTGTTTTGACTTTTATTTGTGCTAAGCCCCATTTAGAAATACGAGGGCTGTATGATAAGTACCCATGTTTAGCAACTGATGGCACCACTGACACAAAATCTGTATGCCATAATTTAATGCCATCTTTAGATATATGACTGTCAAAATTTCAGACATATTAATCTAGTAGTTTTGTTTTGATAGCTGTTGAAAGTAGTCAAGTTCGTGTTTGCTTGCCACCATGGAGAAAGAGCAATATTGATCAGTGATTCGATTTCTTTTTTTGGATGGGAAGAAGTGTAAGGCAATCAAGGTGAAGTTGTATGTTGTTTAAAAGGACCATGCACCTTCGATGACAACCATCAGATATTGGTTTAATGAATTCAAGCGTGGCTGAACATGAACAGGCCGTCCGATTGAGGTAACTACGGTGGATATGGTTTACAAAGTCCATGATATCATGCTAGCAGATCGCTGTGTAAAGATCAGAGAGATTGCTGACATTGTAAACATCTCAATTGAATGCATACAAAGTATCCTACATGAAAAATTTGGCATGAGAAAGCTATCGGTGAGATGGGTGACACGTTTGCTCACAGTGGAGCAAAAACAGAATCGCATTACAACTTTGGAGCACTGTTTGGACATGTTTAAGCACAATTCGAAAGGGTTTCTACGGCATTTTGTGACTGTTGACGAAACATAGATCCATTACTGCACTCCAGAAATGAAAGAACAGTCAAAATAATGGATTTCAGCTGGCGAACCTGTTCCAAAGAAGGCAAAAACGGTTCCATTGGCTGGAAAAGTTATGGCCACCGTTTTTTGGGGTTCGCGAGGCATCATCTTCACTGACTATTTAGAGAAGGGAAGGACAATCACAGGTCAGTACTATGCTTGTTTATTAGACTGACTCGATGCTGAATTGAGGAAAAAACGGCCCGATTTGGCAAAGAAAAAAGTGCTCTTCCACCATGACAACACACCAGATCACTCATCTGCAATTGCCACAGCAAAACTGGTCGAATTATGGTATGAATTGCTACCTCATCCACCCTATTCTCCAATTTTGGCCCCATGCGATTTTTTGCAAACATGAAAAAATAGCTTGGGGGAAAGAGATTCACGTCAAACAAGGAAGTCATCACCACAACAGAGGGCTATTTTGCATAGTTCGACAAAACGTATTTTTTGGATGGCTTGAAAAAGTTGGAATATCACTGGACTAAATGTATTGAGTTGAAAGGAGACTATATTGAGAAATAAATTTAAAAGAAGTTAAAAAAAATGCGTATTCTTGCCTATCACAGGTACTTACAGTCCTTGTACTACTGTCATCTTAGAATTTCAAAATCAAATTGTTAATTAATTTTACTATTGAAAATCACTATTCTGTACCTTCATATGATGCTTATCACTGTCTCGATAAAAAAAAAGATGAAACTTGTCTAATCACTGTATTAAATTATGTTTTTCAAAAACAAGGGAACTGGAGAATTATGTTAATTTGTATTAAATGTATGAGTTTTCAGATTTGAATTGTTATGTAGTATTATTCAAAAATAATTTTAACCCAAGTATATTGAACACTGATATTTCTTGTATTCCTTACTTCTAAATCACAGTCCAAAAATCTTTTGGTTGCAGTTGAAGACATTCTCAAGCAATCTTAATAACTTGTTCATTGCAATGAAATTTTTATTCCCTACAGCAGGGGTGATAAATATGAAATCCAAGCTCAAGTTCAGAGATTGGGAATTCAAGTTTGACTATCTAGTGTTAAGGAAGAATTTTGGAGAATATTTTTTTTATTTTAGTAATCATATGAGTGTTCACATGAACTTCTATGTTGTGCTGTAACTAATGACAGAATTTTGACTCATGTTTCTGATTGCTGGTTATATCAAACCTCTCATTAAGTTTTTAGAAATACCATGTACTTCTCTAAACAAATCAGTGTTTAGAATTCCTTAAAAACAAAAAAATAGAGCAGTATTTATTCAAATGGGAGATATTTGGCCCTGTAAGCCATTTCTCCTGTTGATATTTTAGCCTGAAACAAACTAATATTTTCCAAATTGTCTTACATTAATGTTTTACCCATTCCAGTTTCACATTTTCTTTTGTAGGATATTTTACATTAATTGGTAGTTATATATTTGGGAGTATACTACTCCTTTATTCATAGTCCTAGGGTACATTACAAGTATTTTAACTGATGAACACCTGGGATAGGATAGCACTTGCTTTCCTGCATCAGGCAATTGTACCAACTTTCAAGTTGACTCAAACAAGTAAAACTCTTTGTTGGTATAATCCACTTAACTGTGTTTAATCCATATTTAGAGGTGATTTGATTTTTTAATTGAATTTGATTTTTCTTTATTTCTCAGGTAATATGTATGTTCACTCTATTTCTTATGTTATGTGCTAAGTAAATTGTGGCTGTTATTTCGTTTAGTGCTGCTTATTCTTGTCTTCATCCAAAAAGTGAATTTTGTGTTACTTTCACTGACTGTATTTCTCTCGAATTCAGTACAAGAGTCAAATGCAGTGGTTTGGATTTCATGCCGCCGTAAAACACGCATAAATTTTGTTAAAAATGCTGCACATCCCACTCGTAATCCTTTCTTTTGCATCAATTTAATTGGTGTTACTTACATTGGAATGAAGTTTTCATTCGCAGTTTTATTAATAGTATGGATAGTTTTCAGTATTCCTTTCCTCTTTCAGCGGGTTGCAGCTGAATATTGCAAGCTGACAAAAATGTTACAGGGACTTCAAGATAGTGAGAAGAAGTTGGAAGATCTGCTGTCGACATTGAAGAATTTAGCCGAATGTGAAACAGGGGATTTAAGTGGTAATAGTATGGTAAGTAACCTCTTGTTTTGTAAGTCTACAGATATCAGTGCATTTGCTTGAAAATATTAACTCTTTTCTTTTAAGAATTCTGGTGCAAAGTAGTTAATATGTTGTCCTGAAAATGTAACTGAAGTCCACTTTCTATTGCTCTTTACTGTTGAAACCAATATAATGTAATGGTTTTAAAACTAACATTATGTAAAAGATGACAATTCATTATCTCAGTACAGCATTATATATTTACCATAATTTTTGGCTCATAAGATGTATTCTAGTTTTTACCACATGTTTAGGAAAAAATTATCCTTTTTCTTCTGATACTTTAACGGAATCAAAACTGGAGTTTGAGGCAACTTTTACTGAAAGATTTTAATAAATATGAGGAAATGGAGTGACCTGGAATATCTTACTACCAGGAATAAAACAGAGAGATGATTATGTGCTAATATTTCCTGTAATTTATCAGTCATTAAGAGAATATTGGCTAAATAGAAAAGGGACTGTAAAAGAGTATTGAGACTTTTGTGTTTGATGATTGGCTTGTTAACTGCATCGTTTTGTGTGCTACTTTAACCTTATGAATGCTTGCATCTTGTATTGTTTTGTTTATATTTTGTCTTCATAAAGTTGGAAAATGTTGACTATGATCACCTTCAACGCTTCTCTCAACTATTGGAAGTCCTCAAGAAACAGGAAGATATGTACCTTCATCTTTGCTCTCGAAATTGGGTAGGTGAACTAAAACCAAATTCACTGATTATATTTGTGTTTTCAGTCAAAATATTTTTCCCTGCGCTTTTTATATATTTTTTCAAGGTAATTTTAGTAACCCCTGTAGTTTTCCTGGGAAAATTATTGCTTAGTGAAAACAGTTCCAAAATAATCTCTAGTAGGTTTTGGTGTATGGTGATTGTTATTAAGGTAATTGATTGACTGAGTGATTTAAGGCATTGTATGGTAAATGTCTTTGAAAATACCATTTAAGGAGATTCTTATGTATAATGCAAAACAATAAATGAAGATGCCAATATAGCGGATTATTTTTAATCCATCAGGTCACATATAACTGCCAACTGGTATTTTATTGACTTACTTTTGCTCTATATCTGCATTGTCAATACTGAATTTTTCTAAAATTTGTCTTTTTGTAAAACATTATTTCACTTTCTGTTGCTCAATCCATCTTTACTTTTGGTTTAAGATATCTGATTTCTTTATGTCATATGATATAATTAAAAATATTATTCATGCTGAGGAAATAGAACTTACATATTGTTTCAAGAAGCTGATTAGAAACTAATTATTAATTTGCTGGGTCTAGGTTTCAATTGATGGATATCCAAATTGACTTCTTCATTTATTATACTTATCCCTGTGAACCATTTATATTCCCTTGGTTCATCCTGACATAGCAAATCATTTGCATAAAGATTTTGCATTAATTGATTCACTTAACTTCTTTCCCCAACTTAATTGCTGTCTTCCCTCAGATTATTTCCTGTAAATATCTTATATCATCGCAAATATTGTATTACTAAACATTTTGTATTTTTGTATTTTGAAATTTTATTTTTATTTGCTTTGTTGAGTATTAAGGGACCTAACCATTTTGTTATTCAAGGGAAATATTTTTTATTTGAAAAAAAAATGTTTCAAGTAATTTCTGAAAATTATCTTCCAATTAAATTAATAAAAATTTCATAGGTGCAGTAAGCATGTTTGTATTCATCGTGCAACATGTATACACAAAATTTCAGGGGCATGACATCTGTTCACTGATTGCCAATTTCTGTTGATTTTTTTGCGAAAAATATTGTTTCTAAGAATTTTGTGTTGATGTTACAACTATAGCCACATGTTAAATTCATTTTTAAGAAAGCATTAGAAATGCACTGGGAATATTTTGATATATCTTCTGTTGTATTGTAATTTGTCAATTTCAGATACCTCCTATATTAAGCTTAGTGATTTAGAAGATTTTTCACTTTTGAAACTTGAGGTGAAATTTTATGGTAAAATAGAAATTTATCAAGTAATTGAATATTATGAATCAATGAATGAAAAATAGTTTGAGCTATAACAAAAGCTGCATGCAGTTTAATATATTTAACATAGAATCTAAGTTGCCCCAATTTCCAACCAAGAGTTTTGCTCAAAAGATTAAGAAATGGACTAATGAGGACAGTATGTGGATAATTACAAAGTCTAAACAAAAAAATAGCTCAAAAAAGAATAATGCCGCTGTAAATAACCTTTGCAGGGTCTCATTGCTCCAAAGCAATATTGAAATAGTAATGTAAAGTAATTTTCATTTTGTTTTTCTCATGGAGAGTATAATACATAGTTGCAAATAGATTAACAGTCAGTGATAAATATTATTGATATGGTGTTCTTATTGTACTATCAGATGGATACACATTTAAAGATTAATTTTTCATGCAGAATGCTATTTTTTTCTCTAAATTCTTCAAATTAAATTGCATGAAAAGGAATGCTTGTGAACTGTTGTTGAATTTCCAAGAAAATAATCATTTGATATAATTCATTAAAATACTTTTTGCTCAAATTCCTAGTAGTTTTTTTATAACTAGTAAGTGTGAAATAAGCACAGCTCACTGTGAGTTCACTTTGAGACATGAGATAAACATAGTTCACTATGTTTAACTCAAGTTTACAAAGTCATCTGGCAAAGCAATTTACCATTAATTCTGGGAAAAATTTTTTTCAAATCACTGTTTTCTTCCTTTTTAGTTTAAAATAACAATAAGTTGTCTGATAATCAGTTTGTTTACCAAATCAATTCTGTGATGTAAAGAGTATTCTGATTGAGTCAGATCTATATGTTATTCTAATGCTTATGCAGATTTCTTTTTGTTTGTGTCTAATATATGTCTTTACAACCATATTAAGTTTTTAGCTGAACCATGAGTTCTTTAAGGGGATTTANAAATTGCAATTACTAAAATCTGAGGAAATTCCCTCCTCTTCATTTAGTCTATCAGTTTGTAGTTTAGAGTCTAGGATTTATCCAAAACTATCTATGTGGTGTAAGATTAGTATGCTAGCCAAAGTCATTACTTTTAAATAGAGCTAAATTAAATGTGTACTCATACGGGAAAATGCATGTTGTTGGGTTCAATAGTTGCCTTAATTGTCAAAGGGACCTTTAGTTTATTATAACATCCCAAAATATTTAACAAACCATTTTAATGATTTTTAATATTTTAGGCGTTTATGCATTTATTAACTAAACTATGCTGTGTGTGTATAGCCTACAGTGAATAAAGGAATAATAATGATAAAATTCCTACAAAATTGTTGTTTATTTTATTAAATTCATTGCAGTTTTGATTGGAAAGATTCTATTTCTCTTCTTTTGATATTCATTATCAATTTCCTATAATTGTGTCAACATTGTAAGCTTTCTGCCCTGTTAAATATATATTCACATAAAATAAATCTCTAAGTTTTAGTTAATGTAAGGTAATAGTTTCAATGACTCTTACCAAGAGCCAATGATAGATAATGAGACCAAGTTCACATTTTTACATCATCCACTGAGGAGAATAAGTTGTTTTACAAAATTGATAACAACTTTTCATTATGTCAGGAAAATAACTTTGTATTTCAAGGATAAATATTCTAATATCGTATCAAACTTTTGTTTTGTTTAAGTTCATAATTTTTGAGGAATTAAATGTCAAAGTGAGCACTCCATTAAGCAACACAAAAAATGAGCACTTCTTGTTCTACCTGTGATAAAATACCATCCAGAAACAAACAAATTTTGGCATTATATGATTGAACACAGGAAGAAACGTTAAAATTTGGTGCAACGTGTTTTTCTTTGGGATTGCTAGTTAAGTGTTATTCAACTCCAAACTTGAGTATCCATAATAAAAATTCTGAATGATATAGCTGTTTGTATGTCATTAATGCTGTATTTAAAAATAAGTATTATTGTCCTCTCTCATAATAAGAAAAATAGGAATAGCTAAGGAATGTGACTGTGAAGGATAACTTTTTACCAACATGAACTCTGCGTAGAAAAAGCTTTTCTGTTTTGTTTAACAGCATTTTTATCAAATCTCTAGAGTGCAAGTGGTATGTTTTGTGATATAGAACAACACAGTAATTATTTTCTTTTTGCTTTAGGATTCAAGGGCTTATACTATGTTTTCTAAAGTATTTATTTATTAAAAACAAATTTTAAATATAAAAATATAAATCTATTCTAAATAAAGAGTTTTAGATTATTCTCAAGAAAGATGGAAAATTGTTATACATTCCGTAAAAAATTTTTCCCAGTAATGGATGGATGTAAAACTGCGCACTTGAAATTCAAAATTTATTTCACCAAAGACTACATAAAGAAGTATAGGCATTATCAAAAAAGTTACATATATCGTCACATACATTAAGGCAGAAAAAAAAACACAAATTGAAAACAGTTCAAATACATCTAGATTTTTAGATTTAAAGAAAAGATTACAAATTTCATTGAGATATTCATAGACACTATAGTAGGCCTTTAGAATTAGCAGGTTTATGACCTGTGATTTGAAGGACTTATTAGAAAAGCAGCCTTTGATAGTTTCAGGAAGTTAATTATATATTTGGGAAATGGAATGTTGTGGGGCTTTAAGGGAAAGGGTGAGTGAGTGGTCATATAAATGGATATTGCTATTTTGGTGTGTTTAGTGGTTGTGTATGCTGGAGTTGAAAGGGAAAAGATTATTCCTTGCAAACATGAGACAAGATAGGATGTAAAGACAGGGAAGAATGCTCTTGCTCTTGGTAGGAGTGGTTGCTTGTTATGACCTATGTTAACTATAATTTAGCAATTTATTTTATACAAATTCATATCTAACAGCATGGAAACACTGTGAAACTTGGAAGCAGATTGCCTGCAGTACTTTTACCCCCATTCCTTCTTTTCTTATAATATAGGATTACTAGCTGAATTATCTGTGGGTTCTCACCTTGGAAATGAAGAGTATTTACAATACCACCATCGATCTGATAAGATTATTTACATATTACCAAATACCATATTATACATTTAAATATACCACCGGAACATTGTTCTATTTGTAAGA
>KZ308465.1:796183-823332 GCA_000376725.2 Ladona fulva | reverse complement strand
TAGTGGCACAACCTGCCGTCCGAGGTCCTCACTGAGGCAGCCGGCTCACAAAGCGGTGTTATGAGGTTATTTCCCCCCAGGAAATCACAAGGATTAAAGAAGACACCTTCCTTTCCTTTAATCCAAAACCTACGGAAAATCCCAAAGGAATTACAAGTGTGAAAAATAGCGACACGACTGGGACTCGAACCCAGGTCTCCCACTTTCCGGGCAGGTATTCTATTGCCAGTCTTGCTCACAAAGCATTCCCTTAACAGTGTGAGAGAGACGCGGCACGGTAGTTCAGTGATTAGAATATCTGCCCGGAAAGTGGGAGACCTGGGTTTGAGTCCCAGTCATGTCGCTAATTTTCCCTTGTTATTCCTTGGGATTCATCTGCACGGCTTCACCATGCAAAGTTAACACCTTTTCCTTAATCCATTAAATTAATTAATTTTACTGATATTGAGGTATACAATCCAGCACTAATATCAGTGTTTTCTTATTCGATTGCTTTTATTCATCCAATATTCTCCTTTTTTCCCTCCAGAATATATTATTTTTTCCCACTTGTGCACATGTGACGCATAATTTTCCATGTAAGTAGCATGTAGTCTCAGAACTAATACCAACTACATTCATTGACAATCCTTGTGATTTGTTAATTAATACTACAAATGCTTGTTGGACTGAAAGCAGTAATTATTTGAGTTCAAACAATATCAATAGGAATTGAGTACATTCTAGAATTGAACACCCTGTCATAACTGTAACTTCAATAATATTTGGGGGTATAAACAATGCTTGGTTGCTAAAGTTGCTTAAGCAAGGGAAAAAAGAACATTTTAATGACCTTTTAATTACATTAACACGAGGGAGTGTAATGACTTTCACATGGAAAACTCACTCTTTTGATTTGAGGAAATCAGTCTCAATGTAGATGTAGCCAATGAGTACATTTAGTTGCTTCAGTATTTTGAAATCCGATTAATAAAATTGAGCTGATCCAGAAACTCCTAAATGGTCATATCCCTGTGATTCTTTACTAATTATTCTTTGAAATTGCAATTACTAAAATCTGAGGAAATTCCCTCCTCTTCATTTAGTCTATCAGTTTGTAGTTTAGAGTCTAGGATTTATCCAAAACTATCTATGTGGTGTAAGATTAGTATGCTAGCCAAAGTCATTACTTTTAAATAGAGCTAAATTAAATGTGTACTCATACGGGAAAATGCATGTTGTTGGGTTCAATAGTTGCCTTAATTGTCAAAGGGACCTTTAGTTTATTATAACATCCCAAAATATTTAACAAACCATTTTAATGATTTTTAATATTTTAGGCGTTTATGCATTTATTAACTAAACTATGCTGTGTGTGTATAGCCTACAGTGAATAAAGGAATAATAATGATAAAATTCCTACAAAATTGTTGTTTATTTTATTAAATTCATTGCAGTTTTGATTGGAAAGATTCTATTTCTCTTCTTTTGATATTCATTATCAATTTCCTATGATTGTGACAACATTGTAAGCTTTCTGCCCTGTTAAATATATATTCACATAAAACAAATCTCTAAGTTTTAGTTAATGTAAGGTAATAGTTTCAATGACTCTTACCAAGAGCCAATGATAGATAATGAGACCAAGTTCACATTTTTACATCATCCACTGAGGAGAATAAGTTGTTTTACAAAATTGGTAACAACTTTTCATTATGTCAGGAAAATAACTTTGTATTTCAAGGATAAATATTCTAATATCGTATCAAACTTTTGTTTTGTTTAAGTTCATAATTTTTGAGGAATTAAATGTCAAAGTGAGCACTCCATTAAGCAACACAAAAAATGAGCACTTCTTGTTCTACCTGTGATAAAATACCATCCAGAAACAAACAAATTTTGGCATTATATGATTGAACACAGGAAGAAACGTTAAAATTTGGTGCAACGTGTTTTTCTTTGGGATTGCTAGTTAAGTGTTATTCAACTCCAAACTTGAGTATCCATAATAAAAATTCTGAATGATATAGCTTCAAACTTGGTGAATCTATGGTGACACATGCCATTGAGTTTTCCAGTTACAATGGGAGGGGAGTCTAGGATTTATCCAAAACTATATGTGGTGTAAGATTAGTATGCTAGCCAAAGTCATTATATTTGTAAATTCATTACATTAATGTTGTGATTGTAGGGATTTTCTTTTTGTCATCTCAAGCAAAATGTAATTCTTATTAAACCACATTTTTTTACATTTAAATGAGTGACCTTTTTTCAAGGTGGGTGCCATTGCCAAAATAGCTGAACCTGGAAACAGGAATGATTTGAAAACAAAAATTCAAAAGCAGGAAATAGAGGTAATTATCATATTCAGTTTTTAATACATTATATGTTTAATCCTGCTAAATAATTCAATTTGTTTTCAAAATTTGAAGAGAGTTAAATATTAAAAGAAATAATTCGAGTAAAAATTTTTGTGCTATCTATAATTTATTTTCCTATAGGGTCTTATTCTGTAATTAGTTTTCATTCATGTATTGATATTTTAGATTTAGTCCAAAATTTATCATTTGCTACTAAAATAAAATTTAGAACATGTATTCAGCTTTATAGAACTTTACGAATTTTCAGCTACTTTCACAGAATGATATGGTTAATAGCTTGCCAGACTTCTCAAGAGCAGATCTTTCACCCTCTGCAAGTAAAAGCAAATTAGACTATTTGAAGGAAAGAATACAGGCCTTAAAAGAGCTTTATGAAAACAGGAATCAGGTAAGAAATGTATTCCTGAAAAACTCCTTTTGGACTTTTTTCTTTTCATTTAGCTATTACTCCTCTTACCTGCCTTTGGTAGCCCAATTCATGCAATGATTACTACATTACATCCAGTTTGATTCAGCATAGAGGTTCTCACTGATTTCTCATTGATTATGAGATCAAAATTGTATGCCTCTCTTAAACCTTAGGATTTCAGAGTAATTTTACAGGTTTAGATGCAATCAGAAAGTTTTCCTAATTTTTGGGATAAAAATGCGACAACATTTTATTTCTTTAAAACGAAAATATTAAACTACGAAGTTTTTTACCATTTTTAACAATTTGTTTAGTTAAATTTAGTGTCATTGATCCATTACGATACTCAAACCTTTTTCCTAATAAGGATTAGAGAAAGAAAGCATGGAAGAGCTGTGCAGCTGAAACCCAAGGAATAACAGGTGTGACAAAAATAGTGACATGGCTGAGGCTCAAATCCAAGTCCACTTTCTGAGAAGGTATTCTTTAGAATAGAAAGTGGGAGATATCGGTCTGAGTCCCAGTCATGTCGTTATTTTTGACCTGTTATTCCTTTTTCTTATTTCTTTCTCATCTTGGATTATGGATGTATCTTCTGCAGTTTGAATTTCCTTTATATCAGAGTGTTGCTCCCAAAGATTCTTACTGCAATGGGGTGAGACACCAAAAATTGATTAATCACAGCTTCGATTTCATAATCTCTATCTTATTTTCCAATCTGATTGGTTGCCCCAACCCAGGTGGATGCCCAGGGCCAATGCTATCATGGTCCCCCATGTGCAAGCCACTGTATCAGAGTGTCATTTGTTTGAACTGAAAATTTCTATCTTGCATTCAAAATTATAGTCCTGAAAAATATTTATCCTATGATTTATGACTAGATTGTTTATGTTAATGTATAATGAATTTATTAAAGAAATATGTTTCTGCATGCTGTAAAACATCTTTATGTGTATTCTTGTTGAATAAATTAAAAACTAATCCATTGAGCCTAGGAATATTTGTCAAATAAAAAGTAGGCAACTTCTTCATGTTGACAACGTGTGATGATGTCATAGTTTGACAGTTTTGCTATTGGTTTCTGACTCAGATACCAAGCGTTCCGAAAAAGTACTGCTTTTCTGAGATCATTTGTCTTAATGTTATTGAACTGTAAAGTTTAAACTGCTTTAAAGGTTTTTATTTTTTTCAGATAGATGGTAAAAAAAATTCATGTGGCTTATTTCTGTTAATCTTATCTGTTATTTGAAAAATTCAATTATCTGCTGAATCAGCTTTCATTTAAATGACACAGAATCAGGAGTGACTTTGTGGTAATGATTAACGTTAAAAAACTCCATTTTAACTAAAACTTTTACTAAACCACAAGACTTATACATGCACGACCATGGTTTTGCATGTATACGTCTTGTGGTTTAGTAAAAGTTTTAGTTAAAATGGAGTTTTTTAACAGCTTTCATTTGTTATGCCTTATTAATAATCTTGATCATTGAGGAATATTTTATGTGAAAATTTTAAGATTTATGTCAGCCTGAGAGTTCTGTTTGAGTTTATATCCTGTTTTGTTATTCATCGATTAGATCTCTAAATGCAAACATGGAATCCCAAAGAAGTCAATTTTAGGCCAAATTCTAATATCAGATAACCATTCTTGCAGTTGATGGAGCTTTTAGGAGATGAAGATGAGGAACTGTCTTCAGAACATCAAGTTCTGCAGAATAAAATTGAGGATTTGCAGCAAAAGAAGAATCAAATGGATCAGTTAGTTCAGGAGCTCAGAAGCCTCAACTGTTTCATTCCAGAGGAAGATGGTAAGACTATTTTCTTCTGTATATCAACATTCTACATATACTTTTATTATTCAAGGTTGTATTAATATAGACATGAAAATATATAATTCTTAATCAATTAGAGTCAGATCAACTTTTTAAAATTAACAAATATTACTCCTCTTTGATCCATTTCTAAGTTAATAATTAACTGAATATGGCAGAATTATTGAATTTCTGCATTCCGAGTACATACGAGGGTAAGGTGAAAAGTTCTCGGCCTGACACAGAGATGGCATTCCAATCAGTGAAAATTTATGATCCCTTCCTGGGCGCATGTGTCATTAGTTTGTAAGACAAGTTTCAACTTGTTCTCTCAAGTAGTTTGTTTACACGTATTGTTGAAGTAGACTTCTTTCGTGTTTTTTGTTAAAATGGATAAACTTGAATATCGTGCGGTCATAAAATTCTTTGTTTTGGATGGATTAACCCCTAAGGAAATTCATCCAAAGTTGTCAAAAGTGTACAGGGACTCTGCTCCTTCAATGTCAACTGTTAAAAATTGGGTAGCTGAATTTAAACGTGGTTGCACATCACTCAAATATGACTTATGTGAAGGATGACCAAAAACTGCAACTGCACCGGAAACCATCGAAAAGGTGCATGATATCGTGTTGGACAATAGGCGAGTGAAGGTGAGTGAGATAGCTGAGGCCGTGGGGATATCAGAAGAAAGGGTGCAAAACATCTTGCACAGAGAATTGGGGATGCGAANGTTAAAATGGATAAACTTGAATATCGTGCGGTCATAAAATTCTTTGTTTTGGATGGATTAACCCCTAAGGAAATTCATCCAAAGTTGTCAAAAGTGTACGGGGACTCTGCTCCTTCAATGTCAACTGTTAAAAAGTGGGTAGCTGAATTTAAACGTGGTTGCACATCACTCAAAGATGACCTATGTGAAGGATGACCAAAAACTGCAACTGCACCGGAAACCATCAAAAAGGTGTATGATATCGTGTTGGACGATAGGCGAGTGAAGGTGAGTGAGATAGCTGAGGCCGTGGGGATATCAGAAGAAAGGGTGCGAAACATCTTGCACAGAGAATTGGGGATGCAAAAGCTCTGTGCAAGGTGGGTGCAGCATTTGCTGAATGCTGATCAAAAGCAAATGCGCAAGCGATTTTCGCAGCAATGTTTGGACCGATTCAAGAGGGCACCGACCGATTTTGTGCGGTGATTTGTCACCATGGATGAGACATGGGTCCACCACTACATGCCAGAAACGAAACAGCAGTTGAAGCAGTGGGTGGAAGCCGGTGGTTCAGTGCCAAAGATAGAAAAGTCGATCGCATCTGCAAGAATGCAGATGTGATCATGCCCAGTATGTTTTGGGATGCGAAAGGGATCCTGTTAATTGATTACCTTGAAGAAGGCAAAACAATTACAGGCGAATATTACTCCAATCTTCTTGACCAGCTGGATGCCAAAATTCGCGAGAAGAGGCTTGGCTTGAAGAAGAAAAAATCATCTTTCACCAGGACAATGCACCTGGTCACAAAGGTGCGTTGGCGATGGGAAAACTACAGGATTTGGGGTACAATTTGCTTGGACATCCCCCCTATTCTCCTGATTTAGCACCCTTAGACTTCCATCTGTTCTCAAACTTGAAGAAATTTTTTTCTGGGAAGCGCTTCACTTCCAATGAAGAAGTTGAGAGGGCTGTAGATGGACTCTCACTTCCGGGAAGGAATACTGATGCTTGGGAGACGCTGGACCAAGTGTGTTGAAGTCAAAGGGAATTATGTAGAAAAATAAAATAATTTTTTAACTGAAAATCGCTTTTGTTTCGTCTCTCATTGTCAGGCCGAGAACTTTTCACCTTATCCTCGTATCTCCTAAATTACCCAGGGTTCCATGCTAGGACTTCAAATTTCATCCATTCAGTTTACACTTGGTAGCTTTTATTATAATTTATACGGGTCACCTTCTGAGAAGCCAGATATCTGTAATTTGATGTGTGAATAACGTTCAAGACTATATTTGGTGCTCAAAGTTTACAACTTCCATGTTGGTCCATAGTTCGATGCCAGGGCAGGAAAATATTCCTCTATATAAATTCTATAAGAAACTCAGTACATGCGTTTAGCTACTGTCCGGTATGATATCACTTTAAAACCTTTGGGATGTATAAAAGGGGAGTTTCTGAATCTTAATAGCAACTAGACAACTACCATAAATCCTGGGTTTGATGGTTGGTTCAAGGATGGTTCAAATTTTGCCCCTTCAAAGTACATGGGGTGACTTTTTAATATATCTTTATGCAGTATTTCCCCTAGAGCTAGTTAGATATTACTTGGCATATAAAAAATGTTTGTGACAATGTGACTATTTTAGACTGTGTACTTCCCAATTGTTCAATGCTAGGGCGCGTAAATGTTGGAATTCAATTTTCAGCACATCCTGAAATGAAACCTGTGAGAAACAAGAATTGGGAAAATCTATTACCGCAAAGCTTGCAGTATGCAAGCAACTTATACTCATATATTTTTAAAGCTATATACTTAATTAAATTTATTGTTTTTGTTATTTCTTGGTCCCAGTCTAACAGGATTTAATATCTATAATGTCCATATGCAAAATTGTATTGAAACTAATTCAGATATTTTTTATCCAATTCTTGTTGGACTTATCTATCACATTACATCAAGGCATAACTATTGTATACATTTTTCATACACTGTAGATAATATTATGTAGTGACATTTTTTTTAGTAGCAACATTTTCTTTAAAGATTCAAAGATTTATGTCCACACAATAATATATTTTGAATATCGTTTGAATTAAGATAGTGTGTTGGTTTTATCACTGCACAATATTTTTTAGTAATGCCTTTATCTGGCCCTACTTACAGTATGATTAAAACTTACAGGAATACCAGAGGCAGCAAATGAACCTCAGGTATCAAAAGTTGATGTAGTACACCAAATGGCAGTTGGAGATGCAGAAAATGAAATGCCAGAGCGAGATATTCAAGAAGTATTAAAAAATATGGAAGAGTTAAAGCAAATGAAGGAAAGGCTGGCCATTTTGCAAGGAATGATATCTACTGCTAACCAGAATCAGGTATATTTTCTCTTGGTAGGAGGTCATTCTATGCCAATTCATACAGAAAAATGAAGGTTTGATACACACCATCTCAGATTTTGATGAAAATTGGTATATTTTATCTTCTCATGGATTTAAGAAACCATGCAAAATTTTTTCCTCTTTCTCAACTGTCATTTTAACTGCCATTTAATGTTCAGGTGAAACTGCAGTATTTCTTTCCCGAGACCTCTGTGTAGTCTTGCTCTTCCAGAAGAAAAATTAATGTATCCCTCTNAAGCCATTCGGGATACTTTGTGGGCAAGGACGTTGCGAGTTCGTCCACATGGCGGCATCGTTCGCGGTCTAGCTTCATTGAAGTATCGGCCACACAAAGTGATCGAAAGGAGACCCCCTTCTGGTTGTAAACAAAAGAAAATGGGTAAGGGTGACTTTGCACTAAGATGGTGCGCACCCAGGAAAAATCCCAAGGAAGAATGGACTTGAAAAAAGTCTGATGGGAACGGGAATCGAACCCGGGTCTCCCAATTACCGGTCGGGTGCTCTGTCCATTGAGCTATCCTGGCAGAACATTTCTCCACGCCATTCGGGATACTTTGTGGGCAAGGACGTTGCGAGTTCGTCCACATGGCGGCATCGTTCGCGGTCTAGCTTCATTGAAGTATCGGCCACACAAAGTGATCGAAAGGAGACCCCCTTCTGGTTGTAAACAAAAGAAAATGGGTAAGGGTGACTTTGCACTAAGATGGTGCGCACCCAGGAAAAATCCCAAGGAAGAATGGACTTGAAAAAAGTCTGATGGGAACGGGAATCGAACCCGGGTCTCCCAATTACCGGTCGGGTGCTCTGTCCATTGAGCTATCCTGGCAGAACATTTCTCCACGCCATTCGGGATACTTTGTGGGCAAGGACGTTGCGAGTTCGTCCACATGGCGGCATCGTTCGCGGTCTAGCTTCATTGAAGTATCGGCCACACAAAGTGATCGAAAGGAGACCCCCTTCTGGTTGTAAACAAAAGAAAATGGGTAAGGGTGACTTTGCACTAAGATGGTGCGCACCCAGGAAAAATCCCAAGGAAAAATGGACTTGAAAAAAGTACCAAAGTATCCCGAATGGCTTGGAGAAATGTTCTGCCGGGATAGCTAGCCCTAGATAGCGTATTTCTTAAGCTTACTCTTTCAGGAGTTTAAGGCTGAAATATTGGCTTATGTTCTCATATTTTTTTCAGGCTGCTGAAGGTGATCCTATGGGAAATGAAATGGCAACTTCAGGAGAGAAAGAAGATCACACAGTTAATCTAAGGTAATGATTAAGATTAATTTATAATAAATCAAACTCCAGTCAAGAATTTTATTCTCACAAGTTAGCAGATTACATAAGATGAATTTTTCACTCCTAGGATTTTATTGATTCCCTCATCAAGAACTTTTACCATCAGTTTCTTTACTTCCTAAAACCTTCTGTGGTTGTTCTTCTAACCTCATTGATTCAACTCCTATTCTTACAAAAATCCTACTCAAGTATTCTCCTCTTTTAATTTTCCTCATCAACACTTTGTTCTTTTGGTGAATCATATAATTCGTTTTTATGTTGCTTATTTTCATCCTGTTTCATATTTTAGATCATATGCTAGTTATTTTAAACCCATTTTATATTTACACACTACAGATTTGTTGTCTTCTTATTTTACTGAATTTACTATTTCCCTATCAACTTTTGTCCTTAAGTCATTTTCTTCTTAGGCTTCATTTGCAATTTCTGCAATTTGTCTTAAAACATTGCAAGAGCTTAAGGACAACTGTTTATTATTTGCCTTCTAAAGTCTTATTCCCCATCATTTATCTTACTCAAACTATTAGACTGGGTCCCTTTCCCAGAATGGTTAAAGAGCAACAACTTCCTTTCCTCCTATTCTGATTGTGTAAGTCATGCTTGTATCGGCAACTTGGAAGCATTTTTGACTCTGTTGAAAATCTGTATGCAGTGCATCAAACTAAGACAGTAAGGTGATGTTCTTTGAAAACTTATGCACAAACTGTGTTTATTATTTCTTGAAACATTCCTAGAATTAAGTTTCTTATCTTCATCTTCTTTTGGAATTTTTTTGGTTAGTACTGAATAACAACAATGAAAAAATGAAGAAAACTATAGATTGGTTCATAAGCAGAAATATGGTGTTAACTCTCATTAATTCTGACTAATTTGAAAAGCATAGCTTCTTCTTTACTTACCAAGCCATAGTTTCTTTCCTCTGTGGGACATTTGCTAGAGTTTTGACACTACAGCTTTGCACATCTTGTGTGAATCAAATGCATCTTTACTTGTTGATAAGGATCCTCTTACAAAAGTCATAAATTAGTGATTTGAAATTATCTCAAGTTGTTCAATAAAGAAGTTATGGTCTTAAGTTCTATTGAATCATTCCTCATATATATTTCTTAAAAAGTTTTTAAGGTTCTTTTATCATCTTAGCTTATCATATTTATGATTATAGTTATTCAATCGAAACTTTCTGAATATCTAAGAAATAATTTACAGCATTCACTTGTTTATTTTTCTCTTCTTTGAGTATCATTCTTTTATGTAGGTTATTTTTTGATACATGACTTGAATTTTGTTGACTTGATTTGGCTTAGAGTTTTGTTAAAGACATATTGAGCTTCGAATCAAACAGTTTAAGTGAATGAGTTGAATAGCCAAGTCTTATCACTTTTAACTCTTTAACTTTTTTTATATTGTAGAAGGCAGAAAGAACAACGCAGGAAGCAACAAAGTTGTTCAAAACCAGACAATATATCTCTCAGTTCTGAAGCAGGTTCCATCTCAGATGCCAAAGCAAGACAGTTAATTATATCATCTCGTGAATTGGAAAGGAAAACATTGTATGTATGTTTTTTATATTTATTGTAGATCAGTAAGTTCTATAGCCGTTAGAACTCTCTTCTTAAACTTTCTTTAAATTCTTTTTATTTGATCAACACTATAGATTAGCATCCTAAAATGTACTTTTGCATCACTTAATTGTGACTGGATTTGTGAATTCGAAATTTTTTTCCCCTATAGTATTAAGAAACCACCATAATTCAATGCAGTTCATTTGTCTTCATTTCATTCATTTGTTCAGTTCATTTATCACATCCCTTAAATATAGAAATTCCTGAATTCAAGTAGGATATACCAAGGAAGAATGGACTTGAAAAAAGTCTGACGGGACCAGACGGGGGGTTTCCCGGTCCCGTCAGACTTTTTTCAAGTCCATTCTTCCTTGGGATTTTTCCTGGGTGCGCACCATCTTGCGCAAAGTCATCCTTACCCGTTTTCCTTTAGGATATGAATAGATGAACATCGATAACTATGTAGTATTTTGTGTAAGTGAATGCATTTAAAGTGTGCATGATCTATTAAATATGATTTTATCTCTGTAGCCCAAAATTGATTACATACCTTTTTCATGGTGTATGTAAATGATTGTACAATTTTTCATCTGCAAAGCTAATTTATTTGATATAAATAATTCTTGGGTTTCCAAATAGGTAGTAGAATGTAGCAGGTCCAATGTTTCATCTGTTAGCTCAGCAGCCATGATCAGGGATGAAATGATGAGGGTTGATTTGGTTCTGTATGTATAGGGGGTTCTGGCTCCCTTTCACTTTACTGATTGGCTATTGTGTGATGGCTAGATTGGATTGGCTGTGCAGTTGTCGTCTCTTGGGAATCTTCCAGAGGGTCTGTTGCCATGCCTTGTTAAGGTTGAAACCTCCATCTTGGAGGTTCCTTTAGTGTCTTACACCACATTCATCTAAAACAGCCTGAGAAATATGCAATTGCATAGCACTGCATAGAACTAGGACACAAAATCAACTTTCATGACTACTAAGTCGTATGTAAGGCACTAGAGATTCCAGGATCAGCTAATAAAAGAATCAATAGAAGTCCAATTAGAAGACAACAACATGAACCAAGATGGAGGTTTCAATCTTCATAAGGCATGGCAACTCATCCTCTAGAAGATTCCCAAGAGATGACAACAGCACAGCAATCCAATTCAGTCATCACCAATAGCCAATCAGTAAAGTGAAAGGGAGCTAGAGCCCTTTGTATAGTATAAGGAACTCTCTCAACCCTCAGAACTTGATCCCTGAAGATGGCAGTGGAGCTAGTAGCCAAAATGTCAGATTTGTTCCATTCTACAACCTAGTTGGAAACCCAAGAATTATTTCTTTACCATATTCACTGGGGAAGCACCAGATCTTTTTTCTGATTTATGTCATTTTTCACAGACTTTTAAATCATTTATTTATTTAGCTAAGATTTTACAGATAGTAATGTTTTGCTCAGTCTCTATCACTGTTATAATGGCAACTGATACGTGGGATATATCTGTTGATTATTAGTTAATCTAAAGAGTATGTAGTGAGATAAAATAAAAAGAAACTCTTACCTGTAATCTTACTCTCCTGAAAAGGTCAGGTTTAACTTTTAAGTGTTTCTTCCTTGTTACAGCTTTATTTCATTGTCTTCGTTAACTTCCTGTATGAAATTAATTTGTGAAAGCCATCCAATTCCATGAAGAACTTATATCATTATGAAACAAATAGCTTGGAAAAATCTATGCGACTCTCAGTTTATGGACAGTCTCTGTAACTAGAAACACAAAAACTTGTTCTCTTGTGAAATGTCAACTCACCTCTGTACTCTTCAACTGAGGAAAAGTCCATTCTTGCTTAGAATATCTTAATACCTAGATAATTTTCTCCTGGAAAACACAATTTCTTTTAACTCAAGAAGGCTTAGGTTCCTTAACAGTACAAAGGACAAGAAGAGCAAAGTTTCTTTTTATAGGGTGGATAAAATGTCTTGTAGTGATTGTTCCATGAGATACATAGGCTAAACAGGAAGGAGCCCTGTTGCTATGCTAAAAAAGTGTGAATGCTGATTTTGATTTGTCCTCCATATAACACCTGCAAGTGTAACTTAAAACTGATAATAGAAGTCAGAAACCAATTACAACTTAGATTACTACAGAAGAACAAAAGATGGGCCATTCCCTGAAAATCACAGAAATTCCTTCAATTACCAAAAATAATAGGTATCATTTTAACACGTTCACTGTGGATACATCAATTTCCAATGCATTTATCACTCTTATGGTGGAGTGGTCCACTGTGAACGTGTCATAGAGAAAATACCTGTTATCAAAGTGCATTACACATCCCATATCCCCTCCTCTCTCAACCCATATCTTTGTTTCCCTTTTAAAATAACTTGTCTGCTTCTCTTCTCCCAGTTTTTATTGAAAACCCTTCAAATTTCTCTCTTTGTGTGAACTTTTTGATGAAATCGTATTCTGTGAGAAAATATTCCAGAAAATACTGAAAACTTCTTAAACTTGTTAGTTTACTGATGACCATTTTATGAAAGTTGACTGTGGTGGTTCTCTTCTTTTTGAAAACTAAGGCTATATATTTTTTCTTACTGTTGGGCATTTTTTATTCCCTCTTCGTTGTGGTAGTGTTTTTGTGAGTATGCATTGGGGAATATTTTAAAACTATTGCTTTGGTGAAATGAAAGGATTCTTTAAAATGATGATAATTTCATATTTAACTGAATTAACATTATACGTTACATCGTTTGAAGTATAAAAAGAAGCTTTCTCCTATTTATTTACCTAAATATTTAACTGAATTAACATTGAAAGGAAGTTGTTTGAAGGAGTGTAAATGCTTAAAACTTAAAATGACTAGAACTCAAACCCAGGTCTCACTTTTCATACAGGTATTCTAACCATTAAACCATTATTTTTCGCTTCTGTTTATGCTTTGGTTTTAAGGATTATGCCTCTATGTGCAAAATTCAAAACCTTTACTCATCCTTGTTTGTTTCCTTTGGGGGTGAATACCTCATTCTCTTTATGAGTCGGTTGCAGATGTGGACCTCTTGAGGTGCCTCTTAGTTGGTGCCGTATGTCTTGCACATAAAGCACACTGTTAACAGAGTAGGATTAATGTGGCATGGTAGTTAAGTGGATAGAATAGTTGTGCAGAAGATGAGAAACCTGGGTTGAGTCCTATTTGTCTCACTATTTTTCAGTTCTGTTTATCCTTGGTGTATTAAAATTATTTCAGAAAATTGCAAGAAGCCAAACAGCGGCTGCTGCAATTAGAAAGGTTGCTTGATGTTGTGCAGGAGAATCAAAATGATGGTCAAGGACTCTCTTCAGAGCAGTATGCTCAGCTAATGCATGCAGTGAAAGATGACATCTCTCAGCATCAAGGGGATGAACCTGGGGAACAGGGTCAGTTAAACAGTGTATCTGAAGGACAGTCACTACTGGCTAGCAAACAGCAGAGAAATTATGGGTCTGAAGTCAGTGGTCCAAGCCACGGCAATAAGAGGCAACCATTTTCAAGATCAAGAACTTCCTCTATGCATGGAAGCGAGGATGTAGATACAACAATATTACTAAGGTATGTTCATTGTAAATATGTTTTATGCTTTCCTTTGAAAATGATATAATAGTAATTAGAAACTTTCACTATAATACACACCTTCATTTTTGTCTTTGTTTGTTTTCTCTCATGAGTGAATGCAGTTGTGCTTTCAAGACTTTGTTGATGTCCTAATTCTCATTCAAAACTCATTCAAAACTCTCGCTACAGAACATTCTGATTCACGGAAATTTTTAAAATTCTTAATGACATGGATGAATGAGTGATGTCTTTTACTTTTTCAACATTCCTCTAAGGTTTTGGTTTTGATTGATATAGGGATCTGTCTTTCTTTTCATCCAGTTTGAAACTGTTATTAAATCATTAGAAATATAGAATAGTCTTTAATGCTGCAACATCATCTTACATCAGTTGTAGCAAATGATAGCTTTATTTAAGATATTTTTGCAGTTTTATACAAATTTGCTGGCCATTATATTGTTGGTGGTGTTCAATTTTTGAGAACACTTTTACCATGGCAAAGGAATGGTCTAACTAGTCTAAGGCTGTTACAAAGGCTGCATTTATTTGTCCTGAATAGTTTTCCTGCAAACTGCCTGTTTTGTGTTGCATGGGGTGCAATTGTACCAGGATTCCCTTATTAACTACACCTTCCTAGATGCTGAGAGACCTTCAGACCCTGTGTTGAAAGTGCAAATAATTATTGTCTATCAATGACTAATTCTTATACGATTGGTATGTAGTGATATTTCACTATTTCAAGAAATCAAACTTTGAAAATTCTAGGGTTTAATCAATAATTTGAGAGTGATTCAATTCAAAATTCAGTGGAGGTTTTAAACTGCAAATAAATGTTCTTTTTGCCTAAATATGTTTAAAATGCATGACACACATTCTCACTATTCCAGGGAATAAAAACTAACTCCGTCTTATCAATTTTTTCTGCCATTGAAGATCTCAGCTTGCAAGCTTTGGATATCAGATTTTCCTCAATTTTAGGGCACATCAGTTATTAATTAATTATATCTACAAATGTATCCTGCAAGCAGCCTTTTGGCATGTGGAAGGGGGTGTATGCACCATGACTACTACCATAATTGATTACTTTCACGTATTGTTTGCAGAAAAAAATTCTTGAAACAACTAGTTCTAGCATCTATTCCTCTGATTTTTTCTCAGTATTGGAGTATATTATGTAACAGTGAGGATGTATAATATCTGCTACATATTCTGAAAATGTACTTTCACTGAACTTATTAAATAACTTTAGCATTTGTTTAAATGTTCCAGCTTCTAGAGACTCTCTCCATCCTGCATCCTGAAGCTTCAAGTAATGCCTACTTGCTGATAGATACTGCTTTTAGAATTTTTTACCCATTAATTTTGCTATAATTAATGCTAAATACTACAACAAAGTCACTGAACAAAACAGTGGAAACACAATTGAAGGATTATTCTGACTTTTGCCAAAAAGTAACCATTGTATAATTTGGTGGAAGGTTTATTTAATAAAGTTTTCTGTATATTGAAATATCTGGCTCTTTTAAAGTTATTATAATTGTTGCTTGACAGGTCATCCTCTCCAATCCCATCATCAACAGAACTCAGTGTAGAGGCATTACAAGCAATGACTCAGAACTTGAAAGAACAAGCAATGAGTATTCGTGCTGAGCGAGAACGTCTTGCAGCAGTCAAGTGGCAGATTGGTCAGAGGCAGCGATCATCCCTCTCTTCTTCAGCTTCTTCATCCTCTGAATCCTCTTCTAGCCAAAGGGATAAGAATCGTAATACTATGGTACGTATTTGTACATCTCAAATTTCTGAGAATCGACTTTGTTTACATTAGTGGTTTTAGGAAATAGATCGATAGTTATCTTAGTCAGAATAAGAATACAAATATGCTTATAATATCTTACGATTATTTTGTCTGTGATGGCAAGTTTATTTATTTAAATTTACGCTGCAATTTGGCCTTCTGACCAGGTGGCAGCGTTTTATGTTAAAGTCATGGAGTTAATATTCAATAACAATCAGTCTCTTTGTATTCCAGGAAATGGATACTCAATCATGTAGACAGTTGCTTCTCCAAGCAGAGCTACAAGCAAAACGGCGAGAGTTAGAAGAGTTGATGAGGAAAGATCGGGGACATCAAGCCTCGATTAATCAAGATATATCTAGTGAAATGTCAGCTGGCAAATCTGAGACCACTGGTAATGGGTTCCACTTCGTCTTCTATAAATTAAATATAAAAATTTTGGATAATAAATTCATATGAACTGTAAATATTCCATTAAAATATAGAAATTGTTCATTTGAAAGTTAAAATTTTTCACATTGCAAGAATAATGAAATACTTTGAAATTGTAATACATAACTTTATGATCAATAAATTGATTATAGGTTTCAACCATATAAATGCTGAGGGAACCACCACTAATGCCACATGGGGAGGTTCAACACAAGGTACCCTGGATGATTTGGCTGAGCGTGATATTGAGGTCCAAGATCAAAGCGCTGATTATTCCAGGTAGTTAACTTATGGGGAATAATTCATTGAGCTAATTTGTCCATTTAACACATTATTCTCCAGAAAGGGCAGCATGGGAGTATATGTGCTGACAACATGTCACCCACTGTAAACACCACCAGAATAGACCGTGTCTATGTAAGTACCCTGCAAGCTGCCTTTCGATGTGTGGCAGGGGGTGCATGCACCATGACTCTATTTCCCTAATCAATTACTTTTGCATATCATTTGTAGAAAAAAATGAGTTCTTGAATTGAATTGTTCTAGCATCTACTTCCCTGATCTTTTTCATAGTATTAGAAGGGCCTATGTAACATGGTGGAAGCATTATATGGGCTACATCACCTCTGAACGTGCTTTCTCTAAATTTATCCAGTAAATTAAACCTTTATTGAAATCTTCTAACTTCTACAGATCCCCATCTTGCATCCTGAAGCATCTGAGTGACTCTGTCACTGTGCATCAAAGTGTAAGTGAAGTGAAGTGCCTCAAAATATTTTTTGAAAAACCATGCTATGCATCCTTATGGGAAAAATACTGTTTTTAGGACCCTCTAGGATCAAACTCATGACACCTAAGATCGATATCTCACTTTTTCTCTTTTGAGATGGATGGGGTCTCTATACAGAAAAATCACCTGGTCAGTGACGCTTTCCGTTTAGCCTACTAATTTGTTTTAATGCTCCTACAGTTTATAACAGCAATTGATAAATTATTAACATTGGGTGAAGCCGCAGTGCCGCACTGTGGATCATTTACTTATTTTACAGGAAATTTGACTGTGTTTACTAGTTTTTCTCTATTAATTCCTGTATTGGATTCAATTGAATTAGTAGCATTCCTGTTATATGACGTATCCCTTATTCCTAAAAAATACTTACAGTGCTCTTAAATCCTATGAGTCACCTTGCTCTGTGCCTCAGCAGTATAGTGGACACCAGAGCTGTTCAAAGCAAGGGGATACGATCAGAGGGTCAGCTAAAGGTCCACCAAGTCAGCTCCCATGCCATGACAGAACTCCCATAGTCTTGCATTCAGTCCATTTATTTTCCTCTGAACATGACGGCCACAATTGTTCTGCTGGAAATTACTACAGATGGAAATCCGCTCGTCAATTCCAAGTGATCCCCAAGCGAGAACAACCTCAGAATTCAGGTCCTTAAAGAACCCAGAATATCCTTGGGAGCATGGTGACAGGCATCATTGTCCCCAACATGGGCCACCACCCACAGCTGAGAGCAACACGTGTCCTTGGCTGCTGCACCTACTGCACCTGTGATGTGGGCCACATGCCCTGAGGGAATACACCAAGATGTAATCCTCATGTTACCTCCCTCCCTCTCCACCTTTTCCCGCAAAGGAGCCGCCACCCTCTTGACGTTTGAGTTTCCTATAAGTACAACCCCCCCCACCCTGATTACCCTTAGGTGCACCAATTTAGAGGGTGGAGCGGCATGCATGGCCTTCTGAACAGGCTCATCAGCAATTTACAGTGCCGAGAATCTATTGTGAATAGGGATAGGGTTCATTGTTGTCTCTCCAGCGCCCTTGCCTCCCCATGCTGTTCCTCCACTCCTTATAGCCAACCTCTACTCGGGTTCCAGGTGGGGAGCAGAGCTCGAGAGGTTATGGGGGGCATCACTGACTTTGCAACAGACCAACTAGTGTTGACTCTAGAGCAGGCCTGTGGAAGGAACTGCCACAGAATTGGGAGCCCCCCTCTCCCTCATCGAGGTACTCCCACTCCTTAGGATCAACGAGCAAAGCTACTCAACAACCCTCTCAAGGTGGCAGACCTATGTCCACTGGGGGTTAGTGTCCATCCTGCTTTTGTGAGCTATAGGGACAGACCTAAAGGAAGCCATCATATTACTGAGGAATTTACAATGAGACACTGAAAACGAAAACAGCTAAAGGATGAACAAGATTTACCACCTGTTGGGCTTTACCTGACTGACCTTACCCAAGTAAAAGGGCTAGATTTCTATTTTAAGAGGTGACTTTCGGAGAATATATGCACTAAGGAACTGTTAGTTGTGAACAAAATTTATTTATTCAAGTGGTTGAGGTAAAGTTTAAATTAAGACAAAATAGGGAAGTTCTTGCTACTGAGTATAAAGTGTTCAAGTAAAGTACAGTAAATAGATGCTGCTAAGAAGTGTTATTGAAGTCATTTACCTAAGATTACTAATTTTGATCAAAACTCTTTTCATTAATAAAATTGCTTCATTGTTATATTTAAAGATAGACCTATTCATAAGTATAAATAGTGAATAAGATAGTTCAATGTGTCATTGCCTGAAGATAAAGCAAAGATGACTTTCTGGTCTTGGATTAAATTCTGGTGTATTTCAAAGTGGTGGTTTGCATTTGCACTCTGAAATTGTTATCAGCATCAATAGTTTTCTGATAATTTTATAATTATTTTTCTGTATTTATGATTGACTTTTGTTCCTAAGTATATATTTGATAATTTTGTATCCAATTGTATGATGTCAACCTGACCTATTGCGAATATTTTCTGGTAGTGATGATGGTAGAAATGAAGAAGAGTCTAAAGATGGAGCTCATTTTCGCCAGCCTTCAACCACCCAAGATCATAAAATCACTCAGTTGAATGTTAGCTTAGCCAGAGAGCAGTCTAATGAAAGGTCACAATCTGCTCATAGGTAAGTTTGCCCTAATTTTACCTTTCATTGATCAGAATCAAGCTGTCCATGTTAAGTTTCAAACAGTTCATATTACTTTTGTCAAATTGTAATTATGGTGATTATTTTGTGTATTTTTTGTATAGTTAATTATCTTTTAGTATCTCATTCATTATTAATATTGTGTAATAGCTGGTGAACTAGTTANTGAACAATTTGTGCAAACTTTGTGTTTTATTTTTAACAAGCCATTTATGTATCATGATTCAGATATAATTCATTTTGTAATATTCCACAGTTGCAGAATCAACTTGAGGCTACAACTTCTCTCTGTCAATCTCTCATGACTGAGCAGCAGCATCACTTTTTTATGAATGTGAAAAATTCTCATTTTAAGTTTTTATTTTTAATTTTGCTTAAAATACACTTCATAAAATTTATGAAATTTAATAATCAAATTTTTGTAATTATAAGGCTGGTAAAATTTAAGAAATGGACCTCTTATATCCTAAATAGAACAAAAGTGTGCATAATATAGTCTTACATTTACCTGATTATTTGGCATTTCATCAATTTGTTTTTTTTATACCCCAGTTTGACTCCATTTTACATTTCAATTACTTATTTTGAATGATTCCATTTCCTCAGGGAAGTGCTGAACATATCCTTGGAGTCACAGGGACGTCGGAAAGGTTCTGTCAATTCAAATAAAGCAGGAAGCAATGCAAGTAGTACCTTAAGTAATCGACACTCAAACATGCAAGCTGTCAATAGAAGTTCACCTGGAAGATCTCCAGTTAGAGTGGCTCAGGGACAAAATTTGCAGCAAAATTCACAGCATAGCACTCCTAGCAGAAGCCATTTGCCATCATCTCATAACGTATGGAAGAAAGATTCTATAGGTCAGTATTAGTTTTTCTATATATCATTTTGCTATTTCCCTCCATAGATTGACATGGTTTTTGAGGGTCTGTATGTCATGATCAGAAAAGAGACTTCTAATTTTGAAGCCATGGTAAATGAGTAAAATTATAGATCATTTCTACAATTATATAAAATCTTTTGTTTTCGTAAGCAGGTGCACCAAATCCTCAATACATTCAGCAATTAAGGTTCCTCAGAATTGCCATAAAAATCAAATTGGTATAGAAAGCACTTGTATAAAAATGAAAATATAATTTCCCAAAAAAGTTTGCTAAATGGTGAATTTATTTTCAGTAATATTTGTCTTTAATATGATGAACTATGAAGTGATCTGAACAAACCATTACACAAACAAATGAAATGAATGAAGTTTATTCTTAGTCATCATCACTTAATTTTGTGGACCCTATTTCCTTTTTTCTAATCTGAATATCACCATCATTCCAGAAATAGTTTGTGGATTTTTAATTTTTTATATTCATGTATTTAATTTAACTGTACAAATCAAAACTTCATTATCATACTAAACAAAACTGCCACATTTCATTGACTGGGCTACACTACTAATTTCTCTCTGTGCTAAAAATTACTGCTGTAACATCAATTAAGGATTTAATTAAGTAATTTTATTTAATAAATGGTAATTAAATTTCAAGTATACTAAAATGTTATTATTCCTATCATACAAAAATTATTGGAATAGAATAAAAATTAGCCTTTCTCCAACTTTTATGAGATGGAATTGGCTCCTTCCTCACTCTTTTTCACCTATATAGATTGTAAGAACTGCTATTCATTTTAAATTTTGTTTTGTTTGTTAAGACAAAAATTTCACAATTTTTCTTAGAGTAAGTGAATCTATAAATGTTCATCTTACTCATTGGATTTGTGGTCCAATTGTTGTTTCCTTGTTGGATTAGTGATACATAATTTTTCTTTCTTGAGGCAGAGCAACAAAACTGGCTTACTTTATTATTAAGAATGCAAGCAATAATGTCTAAATATATATTAAATAGTATTTTAAACCATCCAATACTTTGAATTTATTGATCAGATAACTCAGGCCCACGAGCTATTTGGACACCATCATCAGCTCATGGGCGTCAGGAAAATATATGTCCTGCAGATGAGTTGGTGGCTGAAAGTGTTTCAGGAAGTAACACAGCAACTGCTGGATCATCTGTTCATCCCTCTGTGTCATCCATGAATCCCTCATCTCAACCCAACGTAACAAATAGCAATCAAAATAGTTCATCATGGTGGCAGCAACAAGCACAACAGGTTTCTTTTTTATTAATAAAACTCCCAGAGCATAATTTTTCTTTCTTGAAGCACTGCAACAAAACTGTAAAAAGTCTTGCATTCTGCAAGCACTCACTTATCACTGTGAGCCTACAGTCTTAATGTTTGTTAAGAATGTATGTTTAAATAATTTTTAACTCCTTTAAAAATATCTTTGATAAAATCTGTAATCTATAATCATATGGCAAATAATCCCTTATTAACATTATATCCAAGAAGTTAAACTTTTATATAGACTATAGACTTACAATTCATGCATTCTGGTTTTGAAGGGTCAGTTGAATACAATAATAATTGTACATTTTAAAATTAGTTAAAGTAAAAAAAACAAGTATTAAGTAAGTCAAAGTTATGTATTAATTAAAGTCCCCTTTATTTTTAAAAGGGGAGATTACTTGTAAAGTAATATTTTTGATCTATTTAACAAACATTAATATGGACCATATTTATTCATTTCATGGTCTGGATATTAATGGAAACGTTAACTTTTAAACAAGCTGTGGTCTTTCTTTGCCTTATTAGTTTACTGGGGAAGGTCTTCACACATTCTTGCTGATATGTTTTTCTCTTTATAATTTTGTATTGACTCTTGGTTACATTTTCTTCAAATCTAAATGAATTGCTTGTTCTTAAGGGCTTGGAAAGGTGTTAAACTTTGCAGGAGGTGATGTGAGCAATAAAACCAAAAGATAACCAAACGAAAATATAGTGACATTAATTATTCCAGGTATTCTATCCACCAAATTAGCATCTTGGTAGTTGTGTCATGTATGGTAAATGCAGTGTTGTAGTGTAGTGGTTATAAAACCAGCACAGAAAATGGGAGACCTGTGTTTGAGTCCTAGTCATGTCTCTATTTTCACTTCTGTTCCTCCTTGGGTTTCATGAAAGATGGTTTTCTGCTTGATTGAATGAGTCAAATAGAAAATTATTATCTAGTTTTCTGGTATTTTACTTTTTATACTTTAGTAGGCAGAAATAACAGCTAAGGAATTAGCAGTGCTGTTCAAAACATGCAAATTTATAACAGAATTCATTTGTTATTTGGGACTTAATGAATAGCCTTCTTGAAATGATGAGAATTTGCCTATGAACAATTTGTGCAAACTTTGTGTTTTATTTTTAACAAGCCATTTATGTATCATGATTCAGATATAATTCATTTTGTAATATTCCACAGTTGCAGAATCAACTTGAGGCTACAACTTCTCTCTGTCAATCTCTCATGACTGAGCAGCAGCATCACAGTAGTGGATCAAGCTGCCCATTCCCTGGGATGAATCCTGGTTACAGCATGGCTCACCCATTAGGAGTTGCAACTCCACCCACTGCTTCTCCATGGCCCTTTGCTCCTCCTTGGATGCTGGCTCCTTCCCCACTCTTCCCTGCTCCAGACCATGCTCAAACCCCTCTTGCTCTCCATTCTTGTGCATCACATCAATTGCAACAGCAGCAGCAGGTTCTTCACACTCTTAGTCAGTGTTGCCAACTACTCTGGCTTCAACATCGGGAACTTGCTACATTGCAGGCCACTGTGCAGGGGGTATGCACTTTATTTTATCTGTACTTACAATTAGTCAGACATTCTGGACTCAAAGTGTGCATTGATCTGTTTGAAAGGAGAGTGCCATGTTGGTTTGGACTACAGAAATAAGAGCATAATGACAGAGATGGTGTAAGATAAAGGTGACCAGATGCACTCCTTTTAAGAGTAGATGTATTCTTTTTTGAGCTAATTTTTAAAAAATTCTTTTTTATTGGAGTAAATACACTCTTTCACAAAAAATAATACTGCTTAACAGTAAGGTAAGCTTTGAGCAACCTTTTAATCTTCTTCTTAAATCTTAAAAAAACTTTTTAATGCATTGTTGGTTGAGCTTGAATAGTTATCTATTAAGGTTTTGTCCTTAAGTTACATTTCCTTTCCCTCTGCTCATTGGGGAGAAAGAAGAAGGGTGAGTATAGGTGAGGGATTCATCAAAAAACAAAGATGTATGTGTGAGAATCCTTAAAATGAGGAAGGTGATGATATTTGTTAATTCTTCATAGTGTATTTTGTGATGTACAAATAGTGACTTTTTCAAATAAGGTTAAGGTTATGACTTACATGTCAAAATTTTGGCCATTTAGCTGGTAAACTTCACATCTGGTGAATTTATAGTATATTTGCCGCTCATAGTCTCTCATTCAATGCAGTTAAGTTGGAAGTTTTCACTCTTGAAGACTCTCATGGCTATGTAAGAGAAACTACAAGCTGCTTTGTCTATTAACCATCTCATTATCACCTAAACGCTACCTTTTGAGTTTGTATATTGCAATTCATTTTCATAAAAACCACATAATGGCTACTGTTGATACTGATTTTTGCTTGTAGCTCTAATATCCATGATAATGAATATCTACTATGTCCATAACAACAGTAGTTAATCACTTACAAAATGGCATCTGTTACTGGAAATGAATCAGGGGACATGTGTGCATTTAATTAAAATAACAAATAGGGTGTTAATTATAGAATGTTGTACCCAGGTTGTATTACCTAAAATAATAATTGCCAATAAAATATCCAAACTTCCACATTAACACAATCATGGTAATTGTAGTTACATGTGACCAATTTGTTGATTTTTCATAGTGTTTATGGAAAGCTACTTGTATGTCATATTGTATTGCCTTTATGCATGTTGATACATTTTATGATTAATATACCCATGCTAAAAATTTCTTTTAAAGTTTTATTTAGCAATCTAGGTTTTATATTTAGCAACCTAGGTTGCTAAATAAAACTTTATGTGGTATGGGTAAACGTCTAATTTTAATTTTCTCAGTTTGTAATGGCTTCCTACCACAAAGTCTTGCCAGAATCTATTGATAGTGAGTCAAGTCTTGTAAATGTTTACTTTTCAATCCATTTGGTCAATTTTCTGTTATATTAGTTACAGTGAAAATTTCAAACCATTTTATTGTTTAAGATACTTTTTTGCTGTATAATAGTACTCTTTCAGAAAGAGATTATATTCATTTAGCTCATTTTAGTGATCTTTTGAGTTCAGATATGTTTTTGTATAAGTAAATACATTCTCTTCTGTAGTCATAAGTTCTATCAAAATTAAGAAAGGAGTTTCTATTTTCAGTGAAGTGTGGAATCTTTCTTGGACCTCTAGCACGGTTATGTTTAAGATTTCTTAACATTTTTTGTGACTCATATACTTTATTAGAAATGGCCTTTTACTTAACTTTTCAGGATCTAGGGGATTCCTAATGATTCAGTGAAAGAAAGGTCTATCCACTGTATTTAGTTGTATTATTAGTTATGTAAAAATTTCAACTTGTAAATTTAAGGATTGACTCTATGAGTCTAGAAACGAAGATAAGAAATAGTAATAATAATATGAATAGTTGAATTATGTCACATTAAAGTAAAACATTCTTAATTGTTTGGTTCTCCATGTGCCTGCAAATAAACTAATTCTGTGAAATGCCTTTTTCTTTTTAGTTATGCAAAGTTAAAGATTTGTGGATGCATAATGTCATTTTTTTTTCAAGTATATTTTTGCTCTAATATATGAAATGTATACTTGCAGATCCAAGATAGACTGGGACGTGAAACTAGACAGGAAGAGGATGAACTGAGAAACATACAGTTGCAGCAATCACAGATGCAGCAACCAGTAAATGCTCACCCCCTGCTCTATCACAACAGAGTGACTGCAGCCAACACCCAGCCATCTTATTCAGTTCCCATGGCCCAAGCCTCCTCCTCGCATTCTCTTCCTCGGAGAGCACAGAAGCCTGTTCAGATGCCATATCCAGAAGTTGTGAGGGAAGGGTTAGTTTCAGGGGAAGTCACCTCAGTCCATGGTGCGGGAGCAGCTGCTACTACTGGTGTTGCTAGTGCACACTCTCTACCAAATCTTTGTGCATCTGGGACAGCAATTATGGGACTACCACATCTCATTTCTCAGTCAGCTGATGCTCATCCTTCTCCTACTGCTGCTTATCCATTTCCTTCGGAGTCTCTTCACCCGCCACCTCCTCCGCTTGGTCCATCCACTTATGCTCATGGTGACCACTGGGCACTGCATCCAAGTGCTGCTGGAGTTGCTAGGGGACCACCTGTTGCTCTCAACAATCAGGTGCCTCCGGGAATTCGAGCTAATAACTATTGGGATAATTTCAGGAGGTGAGCTTTCATTTTAGATTATCGCGAATCTGTAATTTATGCAAAGAAGATTTTTGTCAATTCGAGGTCAAATTAAATGCTCCACACCATTTTGTAGATGGATTCCTGAACTTGTTTTTGTTGGTAGAACTCTTGCCTTATTTAGATGTTTTATTGTATGCTTGCATTTACTTTGCAGATATTGTTCGTAAATGTTACTTTTAAATTGCTCTTTCCATTCAAGCATAATCAATCAGATTGTTGTCATATGCCTGTGCTATCATATGAAGTTATTTGTTCAAAGGCAGTGTTTTAGCTATTTTTCATAAGTGGTCATTTCAGCCACTTGTTAACCCAGCTTCTTACTTCAGTTGGTGTTGTTTGTTTTCAGACTTTATGGGCTGTTTTCAGATTTCCATTTCTTTTACCTAATTTTCCTTTTTATGAAATGGCATTTATGAAGAATTTTAATGTATTCGATTCATAGATGACAATAAAGCTAACAATTATCGCATTCATATTTTGATTTGACATCCTTTTTGGTTCCTTATTTTATTTCTTTAAATCAAAGGTTCTACTTGTAAAACTCCATTAACATGGAATTATTTTGGTTGACTTCTTATACTCTTTTGAAGCTGAATATTTCATTTATGAATGTTTACAAAGCTGTATAGTTAATGTAATTTATGGAGCATTTCTTGATTTCCCTACAACCAATATTTAAGTATCAGGTTTGATGGTTACTGGAATTAGAAAAGATATGAGATGAGAAAATTTTACCCTTGATGCAGAGTTTATTATGCATTGTATGGTATCATAAATATTTTTCCAATATCTTTTTGTATTTCTTTCAATTACTATTGAATGTTATTAGTGAAGTGGATAATAGCATATCTCTTACTGAATGCTTAGATTTTGAATTTAAAATCAGAGACTGAATTTTACACAGCAAATATATCTTAAATAAGTATATTTGGCTCCTTATTCTTGTGAAAAATCATAAGGAATTTTGCCAAACACCTTCTAAATGTAAATTTTTTGGAAATACTTACGAATTATTTAAGATGAAGAGCAGCATTACAAATGTATTCTATAATTGAATACTTTCCATTGATGTTAAGAAGGAATATTAATTAAAGCAAGTATGTACTTGATGCAACTTGAAACTTATGATTTACTGGAAATCACCCTTCAATGTTTTGAAATTCAGTATTCAAAATTTTATAATCTCTTTGATACATATTTAATGTATGGCAGAGGGTTTACCATAGGGTAAACTTGCAATCATTAATTCACTTCATTTCTCTTTCCATCTATTAAAGAGTCAATGGAAGTATAGATTTGAAAAATCATTTTCCAGAAGTCATGAAAATGGTAAACTAATGTGATGATGTAATGTGATGAATTTTCAAGTCAGATTATTGGTTTCACTAAACTTATTTTTGAACAGTGTAAGATGATTGTCTGTTAGCATTCTATATATATATATA
>KZ308465.1:715999-796117 GCA_000376725.2 Ladona fulva | reverse complement strand
GTGATCTTCCTTGTCATGTTCCTTGCCGAGAGTCTGGTAGAAATTTTCAATTTCCTCTTCGCTGCTTGCTGCTGTAGGTGCATAAACTTGTATAATCTGAACAGAGTAACGCTTGTTTATCCTTATGATTAGCTTACATATTCTGTCAGATACACTTTCTATTTTCTCCACATTATTTTTCCACAGTCTACTATAATTCCATCTATGCTTTGTGGTTTGGTAGTATTTTTCTGCATGCTTAATTTATAAATCTATACAAAAATAATTTCAATTAAATAGCATTAATTAGTGGAAATAACTAGATGTTACTCACCTCTTGCCTGTCATTTGCTCATCTCTTCTGGTATAAGCTATAATTTCAGCTGAGCTTACTGATACATTTATGTAAATTATTATGATAATTAGTAACCAACTGAATGGCATATTGCAATTGAACGCTTAGCTTTGAGGCTCTCATGAGCTTTAAAATTAAACAGTATGAAATTTGTGCAAATTTCATACTGTGGCTTTGAATGAAATTGTTGCCTCAAACTTCGAGTGACTTTAATTTTGAACATTTTAGATTTCAAATGAAAATTTTGGACAATTCCATGAAAATGTTTAAGGAAATTTCTGCATATTTATTGTTTAACTTAATTTAAATTGGCATTGTTAGGGGTTTGGATAATTTCACTATAAATAATATTAAGTTTTGAAAGTGGATTTGAATATCAAAACTGTAATATCAGTCTGAAATAAATTGGTTTGGAGTATGAGGCATCACTGAGCAGCCAAAAATCAGTGTATTAATTATTAAGGTATTCGAAAGTTTAAAATGACTAATTTCCTATCGGATGAACATCTTTACTTGGATAATTTTAATATAGTTATCTATAAACTCTCATTGATCTATTCATATTTGCATATTGTTTTAGATAGTATAATGAAAGTGAACCTGCATTCATATTGACATCAGCAAATAACTCAGTATATTGGTTATTGTTGGTTACCTGAATCTTGGGTCTTTCATTTTCACCTTTCTGAGGTCATTGAGTATTGTTGGCCTTCTGTGTGCTTCAGATCTTTGAAAGACTGTCCTGTAGTTACCCTAATTAAATAAATTCTCTCTCATAAAATATCTTATTTACTTATTTCTTTAGTTTTGTTTTCTTTAGGCTTTTGTAGTTGATTCAATTCAATTTTATTTATTTTGCAAATATTATTTCTTTATCAGAGTTAACAGTTATATTTCCTCATTTATATGCAATCAATTGGTCATGGGTTTTAGCCTACATTGACTGCATCCTTTAATCTGTAAGAGATTTCCAGCAAAAAACTGCTGGACAATTTAGGAAGATATTGCTCACTTAAATTAATTTGACTTCTTAAATCAGATTAATGCTATGGGAACTAAGTAAGTGCACTGCATAATTAACGAATTATAAAAATATATCTCTAATACTATGAATCCCTTAAATTAATTTGCCTTCATAAATCAGATTGATGTTCTAGGAACTAAGTAAGTGCACTACGTAATTTACATATTATAAAAATATTTTTCTAATACTATGAATTTTAAGAAGCAATATTTAAAATGAAAAAATTACTTGGTATAAGCTTAGTAAAAAAGAAATAAACTTGCAATTCTTGCATGTGTTTTTTCAAAAAAGGGTGAATATCAGTAAAGATTCACTCAGGAGAATCTTTGCCATTTTATACAGCAGGAAAGAACGAAATCCTTCTAAGGTGAATATTATCATCCTTATTATTAAGATGCTAGTTTAAGTTCATTAAACCTAATTGAGAGACAGGTAAAATGAGGGGGAAATATTTCTTTGTGCATTAAAATTGTAATTTTTTTCTATGAAGTATACCAAAAGGGAATCTCACCATGGTTTTCAGGACAATGCAAGCTTGAATATGAAAGATGGAATAGCAATTTTTGAATCTCTCTTCTTTATTTTACAAACAGCTTTCATCAGAAACTATTAGCTTTTGTTGTTCTGGTATGCTGTTTATTTCAGATTAAAAGAATTTTCTCTACAAGTTTGTTATTTTTTAAAGTAGGTGCACTTCTTAACCACCTGACAAAGAAGTCATCACATGACTGCTGATTATTGTGTAAAATTATCACAAACTTTCTCTGAAGTAGTATTTTTGTGAAGTTAAAGGAATAATGAACCTGCTATATTACATTTCTTGGTCAGGTAAGATAGTATTTTTGTGTAAGCATCTGATTATCATAGGACATTTTGGTTTGTGTCAGCAGTCCTGATTTTTCCTAATGAATTTGTTTGCTTCAAGTCATATTGTTTAAAATAATATTAATGCCTGGATCATGTGCTATTAACTTTTTAACATGTTATTTGCATGTAGATACAACTTCGTATATTTTTATAACTTTATAAGCAATCTTTTTGCAATTCCTAAATTTTAATCTATCCTTAAATATAGCTATATCTATTTATGAAACAAATTTTGAAATATCTATGCTTACAGCGTTTATTAACCTGTGAACTAATATGTTTGGATTTGTTTATACTTGTTATTTCTCTTTGGAAAATTATTCATATTATCTTCTTTATTATTTTTAGAAATAATAGGTAATAATTTGTGGAAATTTCTATCATGTGCTTTAGCAATTGGATGTATCCATTTATCTAACACTGAATGAATATTGCTATTCCTGGCCCCTCATAGTTTAACATACATATCTTTTTGGTCTGCCTTTTTAGAAATAAACTAAAGTTGCTGAAATCTGTATTAAAAGAAACTGCAATGATTAATCTTCTAGATTGTAAATTTATCATAGACTAGCTGAAGCCTTGCTCATGAGAAAAATTAAGTAATTATTTTTATATGTTACCAGGTTTAGTTGAACGTTGATGATAACCTGCTTAAATAAATGAATACAAAACAATTATCGACTATATATTAGATTATGGTTTTGAAACTATTTTTATTATTTGTTGACCAATTTCCCATAAAAATACTCAATGAATTTATATAACTAACTCATCTTAGCAATCTGGTATGTGAGAGAAAGAGATANTTTATAGAACTAATATCCATTCCTTTTCATTTGAAGGAATGTATTACCATTTTGGGTTTAGATGTTTTTGATACAGTTGCAGTTGGCATCTTTGTTTTTTATTGGAATCATATGTTTGATTATTTTGGAATTATGAACATCTGAAAGTAATTCTGTTACAGTATATGTCTTCTCTTTTTTCTCTTTGTCTCTCATAAAAAGATTTTGAAATAAGAATAACTGAAATTATCCAACCACCTCTATTAATTTATAGAAAGTGAATGTGATTGTGCTTTAAATACTTTCGTAAATTCAAAATTATATTGTAATCTCGAATCATTCTCTCACTTTGCTCATTTTGTTTCATCATAGATTCTAATATACAAGGAAAAGGATTAAGGTGACTTGGCACGATAAGGCGTGCAACTAGGAAAATTCCCAAGGAGCAATTGTGCCAAGTCACCTTAACCCTTTTCCTTGTATGTTATCCTTAAAGGGGGGTTCTCCTACCATCACTTTGTATGGTCGGTGCCTCTGCGAGGCCATGGCTGAGAACGATGCCGCTGAGTCGGACAAACTCACGTGCCCAATACCTACAAAGTCTTCCAAGCGGCATGGAGAAATGTTCTGGTGGAATAGCTCAATGGATAGAGCAACTGACTGGCAATTCGGAGACCTGGGTTTGAGTCCCGGTTCCATCAGATTTTTTTCATGTCCGTTGCTCCTTGGGAATAGTATCTAATATTCGTAAAACTATTAAAAATCTCTATATAAATGTCAACACTGGCTATCATTATCAATTTGTCAGGTTCACCTCCTTTATCAGAATGTTATCAAGCAGAAACTTTTAAGTTATCGAATTTGAAGATTATTGGGTATAATTCATTTGCAGAGCATGAGAATCCCCATTTATTTTGATGGTGTCAAAAGAAGTTTCCCAGTATCTCTATTCTTTGTCTTCCTTATCCACATTTGTTATGATACTCTCTCAAATCTATTCTTTACTAATCTCCTCCACAAGTCTCTCTCCAGCTTTGTAAAGCACCTTTCCAAAAATTGCCATTATAGCAGTTTTTCTCAATTCAACATTCAACATTTTCTAACCTCCCCTAAATGCTCTCAAGCAATTCAAAATCATGCATCAATTTTCTTCACCTCATTGTACCCTCACTAACGAACACCTCTTCCCCAGTCTTAGAATCTCCCCTCCCAACCAATACTTCCTTCCTTTTTGGCAACACCACCAATCTCTTTCTCCCACCTTCATCTCTTACCTTCCTCTGATTGTATGTCTGGTTGGTATTTAGATTTACTCTATGACCTGACGACAGTAATGTAGTGCCAATACCGATTTTCAAATAAAAACTTTGTGTGGAAAAGTATACAACCTTTCTGTCTCACAGATTTCCACAGTATCTTGGATGCCTCTGTGGATTTTAATTCAAAGTTTTGATGATGTTTTTTCATCACTCAAGTTCTTGGGAAACTGTGTTTTCTTTAGCAGCAACTACTGGTACTTTACCTCTTGTGTGTGGAAAAAGTTTCACTAGGCTGGTAGAGATAAAATAATAACATGATTTTTTTTCTGAATTGCATATGAATGGTCAGATAAAAAATATATCATATGATCCAGCTAGAAATAATAAAATATAAATATTAAAAAAAAGTTCTATTCTACGTGAAATGTCTATTTAATATTTATTCAATTTTGAGTGTCTGTAAATAAATTTAATTTTTAAAACTTACAAATTGTGGTTTTCATTACTTGCATGTTATTGGATAAATTATCCTTAATTTTTATTCCTGGTTGAGATTCATATATTAAGTGAGAAATAAGTATTTAAATCAAATTGTTTATGAATCTACTTTCTTTCATAAACAGCTATTCAAGACAAAATCTGCTTTCAACAAGTAGCAAAAGTAATGAAGGGTTTCCACACATTCCAAGTCCTCTGGTGATGCGCTCCCATAACTTCCTTAGATCAGCCTCACAGGGTCCTTCGCTACCTACTTCTGGCTCACCTGTTGCTATGCCTCCTGCAGCTCGCCATATCATGTAAGGAATTTGCTTTCTATTAATCTTTATATTTACACTGTTCTGTTATTTATGGCAATGGTGACCCAAAAAAGGCATATGTGAAAATCCTTTATTTGTAAATGAGTGGTGAGTATGTATAAATGTATATTGTTATCATAGTTGTTCGTTTTACATTGTTTTGGAATTAATTTCAGTGCACACAGATAACATATTTTTACTTTCACCTTGCAGGATCATTTTTATAGTTCGGTAATTTCAGCAAGGCTCTTTAAAATTTTATAATTTAATAAGACACAGCTGCAGCACATCGTCCATATCTAAAATCATAGATTAATTTAAATGCTATTATGAATTTTTATATCAATTATATTTTTATATTTATTATAATATTATTTTTGAGGCCAAATAGGTCTATGAAAATTCCATTGATGGAAATCTGTATTTGTAAATTCTCAAAAATAATTTAGTGTTACAGTGAAACCCTCTTAAAATGCTCGTGACAAAGATACTGTCCTACATAATGAGTGGTTTTCTCTTGTGGTCCCTTGAAATTTCTACCCATACATAAGGTAAAAAACTTTGCCTAAGTTAAAAGGCTGATATTTATCTCCTTACTTTCACTGCCACCTGTTTTGGCTAATTGTTAATTCTTCATAAAATCAGGCAAAGGAATGTGAAAATACATAATGGAAAAACACTCAGAAAATAGTCCTTTTTCCTCAAGATTTATTACAAAACAAGAAACACACAACCAATTTAATCATCTGGTGATGATAATGGATCAGCCTCAGATGATGACAATAATTCATTGAAACCAGAGGTGTGTTTATTGTTAAATAAAAAAACTTGTGGAAAAAGTACAATTTCCTGTTTTTCCATTTTCGTTAAATCTTGTTTGATTGGCCACAAATTGTTTACATTATCTGTGCCACCATCTAAGTCATTATGGTGATTCAGAGAGGGTTCTTTCTCTCATGTTTGTAATGAGTAATATTTTGAAAAAGAAATAAAGAAAAGCAGTTTGTTTCCCATTCCAATGTAGGAGCCAATTCTAGATACCTACTCTTAGAGTCTTAAGGCTGAAATTTAGATAAATGGTCATTGAATAACCATAACTATTATTTTATAGAACTAATATCCATTCCTTTTCATTTGAAGGAATAATGAATTTGTTTTGAAGTCTAAGAACTAAAATATGCTTTCATATTGTTTTGCAGTAATTAAGAAATTGAGTTTTGTCACATCTCACTGAGAATGGCTTTTTTATTCTCATTAAGTATTCCCTGAAGAGCGTTTTAATTGGGTTTTGCTATAATTATTTTTATTAATTTGACTGTTAAGTTCTAATTATGATTAATTTCATTCAACCACACAGACAATGTCAGAAAGAAAAGCTGAACACGGAGCAGCAGTGTGGAGTTTCTCAGCAGCAAAATGTCAACCGAACTATGCCAAATCCTGCAGCTGGTAAATTGAGTCATTAAATGAATGATTTTTTGCTTTTCTCCAAAGGTTCATGCTTTATTGTCAGCTCTTGTGAGAGAAGTACATTGCTAAATATACATTTACCATGTATACCCAAATAATAGCCAAGACTTTGTCAATTTTTAAGGCTGAAATTATGAGGTCAACTCATATGTGGATACTACTTTTTTAGGAATGAAATTCATGTCTAATTTGGTTCAAAATTTTAATTGGCGTAAACAATATAAAAAACAAGAGAAAAGAAACAAGGTAAGAACAAATACGTGGAGTGGAGTTTAGGGTGGAGAATATGTGCTGTTGCAAAGGTAAAGTCTATTATAAAAACAGCAATATGTGATGATACATTCCAGGTCTAAATAAACACATTCAGGGGCAACTCTTCTTTAGTTCTTCCTGCTTTATCTAGGTTTGTTAACAGATAAGTGTCTACCCTTTGACTGCCAGAAAGTGTTGGTCAAACTGTACATATAAGGATATGCTCTACTTGGTTACACATATGTTTAGACGTAAAAATCTAGGGTCATTTCTTTTTAGAGGTATATGAAAAATTCTGGATTTTCCAACCATAAATTAAGGATTTGACATTTGACTGATATTGAATATTACTTGGGTATGTATGGCAGTTATTATCAAAGCCTATAATATTCATCATTGAATATTTATAATTTTAAAATTTTGTACAACACAAGACAGTTGTAAATTTTATGATCCTATTCTTTTTTCTGTTAATGAGTAACTCTAAAGATTAAAAGTTGGCAAGTGGCTGTAATTCTTTGTTGGTATACTCATCTGTTGTGTGCAGTTGCCTTTGATCAGAATCTTTATACCACGGTATATCTCTGTTTTATTTTTTGTGTTCCACCTCATTTGTATGGAGATAAAAGGAAAAACTTGCCCAAATTGAAGTTTGTTAGTTATTTCAGTGCTCTTCTGCATCTGGAATTTATTTCCAGTTTATTTTTCGTTACATAATCGTTTGTGATTAGACATTTTATAAATTTGGCCTCAGGCCTCTGTCTAACAATATTGGAAACTGTACAGTATAACTATTTGTAACTTTTTCTTTCAGCCAGTGAAGGATCTCATTATGGAGCTGTTGGATTTTCTTCCCAGGATTTGCCTTGGGAACCTCAGCAGCCTCAAGTAAAGGAAGAGCAATCCTCACTTCATGATGATTCCAAGTAAGAGTGATTTACATTTTGGTATCTGTATTCTTTCATAAATTGAATTTATTTCAGAGTTGCAATCAGAAGCTCACCCTGATGGTGTAAAATACACTAACATTACCCTAATTATATGCATGGGTTATTTTTAATATTTACCTTTAACTATAAGCCAAGTCGGTAGCACATTCAACTTTGGGAAAAGCTTTTCTAAGTATAATATCCAGAGGGAGCCCTGTATGTGTGAAGTGACCTCAGCTGTTCAAGCATTTTTAACTACTAATTTCGTTATAAACATTACACAGTTATATATGGTATCAACATAGCCCCTTGAGGGGTTAACTTAACCAAAATTTTGTCAACTGTAGGTGACATTTTTTCCCTTTTAAGTGAGTTTGTCTGTAGTCTATGACCCATGAAAAACATTAAACAATTAGGATCTCATGTAAAATGCATGCAATTCATTAAGACAACCTTCCTTTATTATTTATTCTTATTTAAACATTTTTCTGGCAGTTGTTGATCAAATTAAATATCCATGATATTTTCTTCAATAATTGAACAATTTCTGATCCAATGCTTAATTTTAAACATTTTGACTTTTATTCACTTTTCACACTCAGAATTGCACAAAAAGAAATTTGGAAGGTTATGAGGAGGACATGAAGTTTGAAGTCTCATTTGGTTACCAATTCTGCTTCAGCTTTGAACATTAGACATTTCCCATTGCTATGTCATATATATAAAAAGCAAATGTCTGTCCGTCTATCTGCCCCCTATTTATCTCAGAAACGGCTTGACTTAGAGGTCTGAAACAAACTTTATTGTGTTTCTACGATGCTGAAACCCTCAGGAAAACTATTCTCATCTCTGTAAAGGCCTGGGTTTGAACCCAGGAGCACAACATACATTTCCATAAGAAATTAATGTAAAGTACGTTTTCATTAGAGATGCAGTGAAGTTCGGCTTCAGCCTCGGTATTCAGCCAAAATCTGGCATTCGGGCTCAGATTTGGCCTTTGAGTGGCCAAATAAATACTTATTTTAACAGCATTACGGTCAAATGCTGTATTATTCCCGTTTGTTCATTTAAAATCATCTTCATCAATAGCTAGAGCTTTAACTGTTTCATTTGTCCACACATAGCCACAGTTTACATTAGAATGATTGCCTTTTAGTTTCAAAAAATTAGTTAACATGAATGGATGAATGGCTGAAAACAGAACCAACTCTCTGTCCTAGTGATTTCTCCAATGTATCACTATTTGATTCCTCAGAGTTTGCACTTCTGTTTAACAAGAACCGTGGCATCCACTTCCTCAGAAAGCTTCACACCAATGAATTTTACGAAAAACTTACGTCAGTAATCTGATCTCATCACATGGAGTGAATCCAACCCAAGGGAATTTGGCATTGCCATATCAGAACGGCGCCGCTGAAAGATCTAGCGTCATCAGTCTAAGTAGACCTGCGTACATTCAGCAACAATCCAGGTTGTGCATTCAACAATGACATGAAAAGGTCTCCTTGTAGACATAACTTGAATGGTGATACTATGCTTCAAGAACATGCCAAGATTGTAGAGCTAAATGAGGAGAGCACAGTTATGAATGAGGAAGCAGATAACTCCAAGCAATACACAAGGCTTCAATATATGGGACTGCTTGAATGAAATAGCATCCTCTTCACTACTTACCAAATCCCAACCTTCAAAAGTTGAAGAGGAAATAACTTTATGTAAATTAACATTAATGCTCATTAGATTTAAATAGATTAGACATTTAATCATCTTTAAGTGTAATTACATTGTAGAGTTCATATTTCATTGTGTTTTATGTAATTTCTGTGTTTCCGCAGCTTTTTCCTCACCCCTCTTGTTGTGTGGGTGTTTCCTTCAATAGCCTTCAGCTCTGAACCCACTTATGCAACATAGCAAAGGTTAATTTTAATAGTAATATTATTACTAAAGATCCATTTGAAATAAGGTTTGCTATTACTTCTTGGAACAGTTTTCTGATAATACATTGGGCATATTTGTGATAATGTTGGTTACGGTAAGAAAACATAATTGCTCCATGCACCTGTTCTCTTTCTGTTAGAGAATCAGCAAATCGGAGGCCCATAATGTTGATTTTGCAGTTAAAAGATGTATTCGACTTGTTTGATGATTCTAAATTGCAAATTCATTGAACCTGCTCTGTCTATAACTCATACATTATAGTTGCCATCGCGTATGTGCAACGTTTTCATCAATGTCTTTCTTAATATTAAGTCCATTTTTCTAAATGGGGGTCAGCTACAGAGCCAATACCCATGCAACTATTCCTTTAAAACAAATCTCACACACACTTCGCAGGGAAAGAAATACTGTTAGCAGAGGGAGGGACTCTTTACAGTGTTGCAACATGTTCCACTGAAGGAGTTTTTACGAGTATCCCTAATCTTATGTTACCCTGTTAAGTATGTCTGTCTTACCTGCAGAGGTTGTTTCTTTTACCAAATTAAAGCGGAAATAATGGTCTTACAAAATCAAGAGATGAGTCAAAAGAAAGGAAAATGATCATAGATTCTTATTTTAGTCATGAAGTATTGATATAGATCCAAACTTCCGAAGATTTTGATAAATTGCGAGAACTTTGATAAAATACACAAAAAATTCATAAAATATTTGGGAAATAAACAACCCATCACATATAAGTGCATGGGAATAATCAGTTCTTATATTTTTCATAAGAAATTTTCCTAAACTTTTCATACTTTATATCAAAGGTCTATCTTTCCTATTGTAACTTACCATGTAAATAAAAATTTTATTGCGTTTTTCATGTAACAGTAAGCATCTTTCAAATCACTTCTATTCTAAAATTGCGCTAAAAAGTTCAAATTGAGAAAAAGAATTAAATGAAATTCCTTCATGCTTGACGGGGATGTTTACTAGTATAAAAATAATTCACCATTTTTATGACTATAATGTTATGATTATATGTTAACTATTGCTAGCAACCCACACAGCCTAACGTCTGCTGTATACATTGTGTATATGTATACGCTCGTAAATACATTGCATATTGTATTCATTGGCCATGTGTCCACAAAGGATGCACTACAGGTGCACAAAGGCTCAACTATTCAACAAAGGCCGCTATTTGCATTATATTGTACACATACACAGAATATGATGTGTATATGTTGTGCATCCACAATGACTATCTCTAAAAACTAATAATTTTCGCATAAAAACCTTTATTATTCAGTACAGTCCAAATAATACTCTTATTATGAAATACTTATAATTAAGCTCATTTGTGAAAGATTTTCTAATAGGATTAATTACGTAGCTTAAGAAGATAAGAAACATCAAAAAATGTCAAAAGAATTACATCAAAATATGAGCCTAATATAAATACATTCTGACGTCCATCTTTGAGAAATACAGTAAACAGAATTGTTTACGTAATTGCAATTGCATCATATCCGGAAAATGCATTTTCTGAAGTCTTGGGAATAAAGAAAATCATTTCCAATGAATAAATGACACAGCGAATTTCATATTTTTCACACAATTCTTATTTACAACTGGTTTCATCATACAGCCATCCTCAGGTACACTCAGCAGAAAAAAGAGAATATATATTCTCACAGTTAAATTCTCTCTTTTTCTGCTGAGTGTACCTGACGATGGCTGTATGCCAAAACTGTTTGTAAATAAAAATTGTGAGGAAAATATGGTTCATTGTCTCGTTTATTAAAATGACATTTCACGAAGTACTGGCAGATCATATTGATTGCTATTTCCAAGGGTATATTCTCTCATCCATTTTGGCATTGTTTGAAAATTTATTCATTGCTTGTTAGAAGATTTATGGAATTTATTGCTTCATTATGACTTCTGAATACTTCCATTAGCAAAAGCGAAGAGTTCATTACCTCATATTCGAATCAGAGTGTTCCTGATACATGCATTCGAAATCAAACTGAAAATTTAATACGAAACCCAATCTCATCGTTAAATATTGTTTTCAATTCTTATGTTATACAACATACAATTATATTACCTTTCTGATATATTAGTAGTTGACTGGCCCCCTGCAGAAAAGGAAATACTGGACAAATTCCTTCCCAAAAATGATAGGGTAGTGGTGGTGGGTAATCGGAATTNTCGTATTATTAAAATCATGAAAAAAATACTGATTTTTTTAAAATAAAGTTTTATTAATGTTATACTTTTTTACAAGTACTAACAGAAACATTTCTTTCGGCAGTTCAACATGTCTAGCATTACATGAAATGAAACAAACTGTATTATGTTTATGAAGCTCTAAAAATACCTCTTGTCAAAGGAAAGTAGAAAATTAAAATTATATTATGATTTCTAAGTTTCCAGTTTTCAGAAAATACACTTAATGAAATAAGTTTCAAGACTCACAGAATGACTCACAGAGTACGACTAAATATGAGAGAAATTACTTAAATCTCTGTGTTTGGGTCCTCAGGCAGGTGGAAACTCTATTAGTTTGTTTTTTGCTTCTGCCAGCCTCATCTTGCATCCTTTTCCCAAGGACTGTGGAGTTTGCCCCATCACATTCTCCTGCATCATATCACTACTCTGCTTAGTTGAGATATCTAGGTCATTTATTAGTTCTTTTAGCTCTTTTCAGCTTCTATAAAAAGAAGGAACCAAGAATAAATTTTATGTATCTAAAATAAACATAACATATAAATATCACCATCAATTTCTTCAGCTCCATGCAGTAATTGTTTTATGGTTAATAGTTTTCCAGCATCCAAGTTAGTAGAGATAAAATCAACGTTGACTATTCAATACTATTAACAGTGAATTAATTCACTAAAAGTTATAGTCACACCATTCTCAGAGTTAATTCCTAAAAGCTTAGTCAACTTGGTAAATGGTTGTACCTCAGCTAACAAAGATAATTTGTTCCATATTTATTAGCAATCATATTTATTAGTAGAAATGAAATTTCCCATGTGTAATTAACTATTTCAATAAAACCATAAACACTACTTCAAAGCAATCATACTCACATGTTAAGTAAGAATGAGTAGATCCATTTTGTTTTAATAATCCTTGAATTTTCATGCACACTCACTTGACTTTAAAAATATCCAAATAATAGCCAAAAGATTTCTGTGCAGGTTTATGTGTTAAAGGGGATATCTCTGTGTGGCTTTATTAAAATGGTTCTTCTGCCATTCTGTAGCAGGAGGCATACTGTCAGAGAAGGAAGTGGCCTTTTTCAAATGCTCCGTGAGTCTGTGTACTCAGAGGTTGCCACACTGATTGCTCAGAATGAGAATCGCCCACATTACCTGATTCAACTCTTCAGAGATCTCCAAATGGTTTCATGTGATGCCTTACGGCAAAGAACCCTCCTCTCCATTCATCGCCTTGTCAGTAGATATATTCAAGAGAATGGAAAAGATGTTCAGGATGGCCTACCATCAGCCTCTGTGGTATGTTGTTATAATTATTCGTATAGTGATCAATTATGGTCTCAAGGACATGACTGCGACTCAAACCCAGTTCTTCCACTTTCCGGGCAGGTATTCTAACCACTGAACTACCTTGTTACTACTTACCTTGCTACTATGCCTTGCTCACAAAGCATTCCCTTAACAGTAGTTGGTGGTTAGTTAGTTAGTGGCATGGTAGTTCAGTGGTTAGAATACCTGCCTGGAAAGTGGGAGACCTGGGTTCGAGTCCCAGTCATGTCCCTGAGTCCCAGTCATGTCCCTGAGTCCCAGTCATGTCGCTATTTTTCACACTTGTTATTCCTTGGGATTTAGCCACACAACTTCAATGTACAAAGTTAACACCTTTACCTCAATCCTTTTTCAATTATGATATCTCTAACCCTATGCATGGATGGGTATCAGGTTGATTCATTTAAGTATTATTGTATTCATGTTATGTAGTAAGTATGACATCCTCTTGCATGGTTTATTCATCCTTGGCTCTCATTGGGTGGTTTGAACCACAGAATCCTTCCCCCTTAACCAGGCCTATGAATGGAAGTATAAAAACAGCCACATAATCATTGCATATCTAGACGTTTTGTGTGTTGTGCAGTTTATTTTGTTTTCTTTTTATCACTTCATTTCATTAATTATGACTGTCATTGTGATAATGCAGAGGCAATAGTAATGCCATCCCATCAAATATAATTTTTCATATAGCAAATGAAAACAAATTAATTTTAATAATGAAAAATTTTGAGATTATGCATATTTAAAAAAAATAATCAAATAATCAACAAAAGAATGCTGCTGAAGTGTCTACAGACAGGCCTTGTTTTTTACGGAGATTATTTTCCTGAGAAATTTAAGAAAGTAGCTTACTGTAGTTCCAGAGCTCTTTTGATCTGCTTGCTGTGGAACGAACTTGGCATGTTACTTTATTTATACAGTTACAAAAATTGTAAGAAAAATATACATGTGATGTTTATATTTCTTATATTTGATACCTCTGTAAAAAGTTTCTTTGAGATGTTTTTATTCATATGCGATTTGTTTGGATTTAAGTCTTTTTCTCTTTCCATTGCAAAGTTGGACTCTGGGCTTAATATACCCAATCCTAGAGAATGTGATTCATCAGGAGAAGAGGAAATACAGGTTAAAGTATTAAAAACTCATAGCATTACTTGTCTCTAGCTTTTTGGATTTAGTTTAACATAATGTCTTACATAATAGGAAAGGAGTTATGCTGCAGAAGGTGATGATACTTTTTCTAGTCCATCTCTTCATCCTGTTGAAGTGGAAAGGAAACAAAAAGTTGAAAAAGATGAGGTGAGTGCCAGTTCTATTTCTATTTTGCACTATAGGTTTAGAAAGGGTAGGTCTTCAGGGTCTCTTGTAACATCCTTGTTAACATATGAATATCTTATCCTACAGTTATCAATATTTTTATTATCTATGAATGATTATAAAAAATTAATTTAACATTAAGAATATGGACTTGTAGTAAAGTTTTCCATAATAAGAAAGGGTAATTAATTTAATAATTACTTTGATAAAGGTACTGCTTCAGAGTTATAAAAGCTATGTATGGTTATTATTTATTGCTGGTGTTATGTCTATTAAAATAATCTCCATCATGTTTAAATAGACTTACAGTCTGTCCTATTGTCCCATTTTGGGACATATGAGACTGAACAAGTTTTAATGCGTGGTCAAGTGCATGAAATTATCTCATTCTAAGTTTTAAGGCCAATTATATCCACTTAAGGATTTGAAATGTACCAATTCTAACCTGTCTATATGGTAACCCTATGTATGTGTTTATGTCTTCAATGTCTGTAAACCCCATGAAGGTCTGTTTACACAGTACATTAACTTTTAAAAGTTAATGTACAAATGCATGAACCATCAAAAATGCACTGTGTAAACACATCAACTTGTACGAATGTATGAATGCGTGAATGGAAAATAGAACAGGTTCTAATTCCGTTCATGCGTTCGTACATTTTCCACTCGTGTTTCAGAGGCACCTGGTGGTAGAAAACAGAAAATGAATTGTCTTCTGATTTCTACTCCTCTCAAACTCCTTTCTCAAGTCTTAAAAATACCTCTTCTCTTTAGCAGCGGAATATCCACTTAAAAATTGAATACTTTTGAAAGTTCATAGACATTTATTTCCAAGTCCAAAGTCAGATTTTCATGAATATTTTAAATCAATTTAACTTGACTCAAACCACAAATTTATGTGAATTAACATTAATTGACCATATAAATTTGTTTTATCTTCAGCATCTTATGTATTTTTCATAAACATTATGAAAATTGAGAATTTCTCATTACAATCAAATGATTAACTTTCAATTTCACTAATCTCTCCGATTGTCTGAAGGACTTTCAATTAAGTTTTGTTACATTTTCCTACATGGGGATCACTGAACTGCATTTCCATTATCATTTTACACCAGAAATAGCAAACCACAATAAAGCTGCAGAATGGTTAATCAACGAAGTAAATGCAATATATAATTCCACTACCTAGCAATTCCAAAGAAATTAGTACAGATCTACAGATTTATCATACCAGCAGATTCAATACCCTCAATCACAATCACTCATCCAATTCACTCAGATTCAACCACTTTAACTAATGTCATGACTATGATTCTCTATTTGACAGAATTGTTTTTCCATTGCTTCACTTACCATATACATCTATCTGCCATTATCTTCTTTTAAAAGAATCAAGAGTATTGAAGTTTTATCAACTCATCAAATACAAAATAAATTGCTGTCAGAGATTAAAATTGCATTTCTAATATCCTGTTTCAACTTCACATAATATAAAAACCGGTTATCTCAAACTGTAAGAACTTCTCTACTTGCCGCTTGGTCCAGGCCACTGTATGTGAAAATGTCGAAAACACGAGAGAAAAGTTCAACGAGGAGCAAGGGTCAAAACAGGAGAAAAAGAGAGGGGTCCGAAAAGGTGCAAGTGTTGCAAGGGTCTTAACAGGAGAGCGGAGTCCAAACAAAGCAGATGTGAAAATAAATTTATAAGCACCAATTCGCACGTAAACAAACAGAACTACGCAAGCAGGGTATACTGCATGATGTCCCCATGGAAAACTAAGGAAAAAAAAAAGGAAAAACCATTTGCAGAATATGTGATAAATGAACTGCTTCCGAGTTGTTGATATCTGTTAAACATTTAAATGATGCGTTTTTTAGAGGAAAAACAAAAACAATTGTATAATGCGCTTCCTAAAAATGTATAAAAATTTGTACGAAATCATTCACCGTGTAAACACTGATTCATGAATTTCGTCCACGTAAACGTGCATGATTTCGTGGATGAAATGGTTCATACATTTGTACATTAATTTGTACAAGTTAATGTACCATGTAAACAGGCCTTAAGAATTGCATTAAGAAACTTATTCAAAACATAACTTTCTGATCTTTCTTATAAGATAGAAGTATGAAATTATAGGATTCTTAGGTCTAATTGACTGCTGAAATTCATTACTTTTGCAAAAGGGTCCTGGGTTCTATTCTAGACTACTCAAAAATATTCCCATAAGAAAGGGTAATGCACTTTTTTTACTGTTTGCAGGCTTCATCTCATTTAAAAAACTTGATTGAGACAAATACATAAAGAATGAAATTGAATGAAGATTCTTCATGGTGGAATATCACTTTGGATTTGAAATTGCTATAATTTGGACAAAATATGCTACATTTTGGTGGAAAATTTAGGTTATAAACAAACCATCCTCGTGATGACCAAGGCGGTTGTTAAAGCCAAACATATACATTTTCCCATTGAAATACATTGGGGGTTTAGTCCCTTTTGAAAGTGATGGTAGGAAAATATTAGTATTTTAAAGGGTAGTCAACCATTTGTGATTCCAGCACAAATATACATCTACATTCATCTACATTAGTACCCTGCAAGCCGCCTTTCGGCGTGTGGCAGGGGGTGCAAGCACCATATAATATCAGGACAGATGAACATGTGGTAGTATTTCTTAATTATCTCAATTTTCCACAGTTGACTGTTATGTTACTATTTTATGAAAAAGGAGGTGAGGAAATATCAAGATATTTATCAGTGTAGGAAGGAAATAGGGAAAATTGTAGCAAAAACAAGACAAACAAATGAAAAATAGTTTCTTTGGTCTGAGGTTAAGTAATTGTCATGCATTACTTGGTGTTCAATAGAATTATATAAAGTTATTTTTTAGGCATTCCATTTATATTTATGGCTTCAGATTCTATCATGATGGATATTAATGGTCATGGTGGCAGAGTGATTAGCATACCTCCAAGGTCCTGGGTTTGAATCCTGGCTAGTCAAAATTTCTTGGTTAGGGAATGGTGGTGTGTTCGACTTTTGTTATTGTTTGTAATATTTATTAAAATGGATGTAATTGGGATTAGCTTCCTGTATAAAATACTGGTCAGGTCAGATGTATAAAATAATAGTTTTACATTTTCAAACAAATTAAATTTATTTCCATCATTCTTGATGACAGAGATTACTACTTACTAAATAATATCTAAGTGATAGTGGTATCAATTAATCATGTTTTCACATTTAATTTTCCTACTATTGTTCATGTTGACCTGTTAGCACAAAATACAATTGTAAAAAATTTAGAGTCATCTACTCAAGAAAGCTACAGTCATAATCAGTATTACGATTAATGTGTAGCATAGCACATGGTTAAGCATTCTACAGCTTCTCTAAATGTAATTTAATGATTATCTGATTATATGACACATGCAAAAATGGTTTTTCTTCATATGTTGAAGCTATTGTGACTTAACATATTCAAATCTATGTTACTAACTATGCTAACAGAAATGTTAAATTGTGCTCCTTACAGTAGTTATTTCTTGTAATTTTAACTTTAGAAGAGTCCACAAGTTTTAAGTATATCATCCATTATAAATATATATAAGCATAAAAAGTAAAATAACACTTTATTATGATAATTTCTTTGCAGAATCAGCAAATATGTCTTGAAACAGTGGAAGCATGTTTAGATTCTTGTCAAGATGGCCAAGAAACTATGAATGAAAACATTCAATCCATGTTACATCAACTCCTTCCTTTGTTGAAGCCTCACCTAGATGAACCAAGCTCCTTCATGCTTCTGCAAAACATTTGTTTGCTGGCTTTTCAATTTCTCTCTTCTAATGTTAATGCTGATGGCAATAAATCTAAAGATAGTCCTCTAAATACCTCTTTATCTTTTCATCAACTAAATAGTCTTTTGGAAGAAACGTGTTTGAGATTTGAAGGATGCAAGTAAGTATTCATTTAATTCTCTCGATACCATGAATATTATAAATATTGAAATTGGGCTGTCTTACATAAAATGTTGGGGCTAGTGATACATTAGTAGAATGTTGTATGCAACAATAAAGCACTGAACTCTGTAACAAATAATCTTTTCCATCATTCATTGATCTCTGAAACTGAGTAGCAAGCTATATATAAATCATAGAGTTGCCATATTTACTATTTACCATAATATCTGCTATACCCTGCTACTCATTGTATTTCTTTTAAATCACTAATCTGATACTTCTGAACCTTGAATTTTCATGCTATCATCAATTATTCAATTTTCCTGTTCATTTGTGTCTCTGATATGAAGTAGCATTTTCAATTCAATGTAGATTATAATTAAATTTGTCAAAATTTAAATTTTGATAATTTATTTGATTTTTTGCAGACTTAAAGATGTTGGAGAGGAGCTTTTGATAAGCATAGGTGAAGTTCTTGTTAAAGCAATAACATCATCCAATCAAGAATTAAGCAGAAGAAAAATGGATGAAGATATTGAAGAGGGAGAAGAAGAAATTTTGGTAAGTAAATAAAAAAAGTGGTAAATATTTTTTAGAATGTAAAGGATTGACCATTCTAATAACATAAATGTTCAGTAATGAACTTCTTCCCAAGGAAAAATAATGCCAACGATTATACGTACAGGCTCCAAGGTAAAAGTTTATCAACAGTAGAAACGGTTAAATACCTTGGAGTAACCCTCACTAATAACTTAAGCTGGGGTTCCCACATCCATAAAATATGTTGGCGAGCGCTTAGAAAACTTGGATTTGTGAAGAGAATTGTTGGTAGAAGCGATGAAAAAGTCCGTGAGAGATGTTACGTTGCGTTGGTCAGGCCTCACTTGGAATATGCGTGTAGTGTATGGGACCCTGCAGAGAAGTGTTGTATTCGGGAATTAGAAAAAGTGCAACGGAAGGCGATACGTTTTGTAAAGAATTGTTACGACAAGACAGTGAGTGTAACGCAAATGCTTCAGGACGCAGGATGGGAATCTTTAGAAAATAGAAGGCTTAGACAAAGACTAAATCTCCTTGATAAATTTAGAGAAAGCACGTTCGTAGATGATGTAGCTGACATAATGCGCCCCCCATGTTACATAGGCCGTTCAGACACTGCGAGAAAGATCAGAGAAATAGATGCTAAAACGAATCGATACAAGAATTCATTTTTTCCGCGAACGATACGCGAAAGTAATAGATTAGCGAAGTAAATTCAGTAAATTCATGGTGCTTGCACCCCCTGCCACACGCCGAAAGGCGGCTTGCAGGGTACTAATGTAGATGTAGATGTAGAAATTATCATAATCAGGTTAAATACTTTTAACAAAAAATGCACTTTCATTACTTGGAAGAATTTATTTATAATGTAAAAAAAAACAAACAGTGTATTCCACTTGAAAAAACTTAATTGTGAACTAGGTTTCTCTATGTGTGTAGCAACTTCTGGCAAAAATTTGTCATTACATTAAGTCCTTAAATATTTGGGATGGAGGTTTGGTGAGGGGTAGGAAGGCATTGAAAGGTTGTACATTTGTTCTGTCTTTAAATTCTTAACACCATGGCAATTACCTACTCTGCTAGCAAGAGTTTTTGATGGTAGAAGGTTGAAAAAATACTCCACTGCTTTGCATGCTATCATGTTTGACCTTCACGTTGATCAAATGCTTCCCTATATTTCTTAGTGCGTAATAACTAACTCTGAGGGCATCTTTCAGAATTTTATTACCAATTGTATGAGAAATGGTCCCTCAGTATGGCAATCTGCACCATTTGTTGGTTTTTATGTTTTCTAAATTGGATAAGTTTGTGACAGATTTTTTGTCTTTAATTTTTGGATAATATTATTAATGGTCTCCTCCCTGTAACCATTGCCAATAGAAATTTCTTATATCATGTGTACCTCCCTCTCAAAGTTAATATCTAAAACAAGTGTGTGTTGCATACAAGCAATTTCCTTAAATCCTGTCATGATCATTCAAATGGTCTCTTTGCGGATGGTGAGAAATTTAGGATGAGCAGAAATTTACATGATAATTTGGAACACCCTGTCATTGTTGGAGCCATTATAGTTAAATATGTACATTTTCACCTGTGCTGGTTGGTTTCCCTCAACCAATTGCATGATCCTTCAGCTATATTGTGATATTTTCCATTTTAAATGGTTATGGGTGTGAAGTTGTGGTGTAAATTTAAGTCTATAATTTTGTTTAGAACATCCTAAAGGAAAATATTGTGGGATATCAGGATTGGATTAGATAAAATGTTTTTGGCTCTAATCTTCAAAGTAAAATACATATATTTTGAAACTTATCAAAACATTTGAAAGTTCTATTTTCAGTAATTCAGAAGCTATTGCTTTAATCAATACATACAAATGGTTATAATAAATCTGTTAGTTATATCTACCAGTGTCTATTTTCAGGAGCCACAAGAAGTGATTGAGGAAAGAACAGAAGAAGTTGCTGAGGAGGATCGAAATGCAGAGAATGATGAAAGTAACTTAGGTGCCTGTTGTGATGAAGACTTAGCAGAAGCTGACCAGTCATTGGATAGCAGTGAAATAATTATATCTGATGTGAGGGGACCCCACAAAAGATTCTCTATATCGAAAGAAACAAAAGGAGAATTGAAAGAATCTGAAGCAGGGACCAGTTCTTATTCTTGTGATGATGCATTTGTGATCATTGTTGGAACTGAGGGAGAAGCAGTTGGAAAAAGAATAGCTGCTGAGTCAGCTGACGAATTGGTTCTACATGGAAGTGAAGAATTTGTAGAGGTAGATCCGGTAATATTTTCAGTGTAAACGATTTAAGAGTGTAGTAATGATCCAAAATTGAATACAAGTGCTTGATAATTATTTTTCATTGTCACACCTTCAGTAGTATCAGTGCATCTCATTAAGGAAAAATTTCACTAACAATATTTTTGAGTAAAATATACTGTTTATGAAATGTTGTGGTTCCCTCTACTTTAATGGTTACTTAAGACTTATTAATTTAAGGTATCTATATCTTTTTTCACTTAGCTGAATGAGAATGTGGATTTATGAATTTGTCAAATTAAGCAAATCTTCAGTAAACCTTTGAGGTGCAATATTTTTTGTCTATTATACCGTTTTATTTCCCATTTTTTAATTTACAAAATAATCTAAAAAACTGTGGTCATTTAATAATTAACTTGAACAAGTAACCAAAATCCTTACATATACAATTACAGAAAATCAGCACATCAAATAAAAAAGTATTGCTCACTAAACACAATAACTTTTTTTTAAATGTGTTAAATAATTTATACATGAACTCAAAATAACCTCGAAATAGTTTTTACATTAGTCAGTATCACTTATCATGTAAGATTTTTCATGGTTCCCGGTAGGCCTTCATGGCTACCATAGTGGCCACAGGGCTATCCCTACTCACCCTTGCCAGGCCAAGTCCCCACCATACATAACTGTACCAGGCAATTCCCTACTCATCTCACATTTTGTTGTGGCTCATTCTTCAAAATATTTATTTTACTTTTACCCTTAATAAAGCATTTGACACCTTGGGAAACCTCGAATACCTCAGCAGGTATTCCTCAGACTGTGCCATTCCTCAATAATTATATTTAGAAAAGAGTATTTCCAATTATCAGTTCTTTGCTTTATGCATCTCACTTCATATTTGTGATCGAGCCTATGCAAGTAATCTGCATCCTTTACTCTATCATGTATCTCTTTAAATGCAGTAGTTCTCACAAATGTCTTATAGAAGACCTATTATCTCTTTTTCTTCCTCCTGGCTTCTAGACAGGCCTCCTCCTGCTACTTTGGCAGATCCGACAATAAGTGTAAAGTAACAGAAATAGATGTGAGGACAAGTCATTTTAAGGACTTGTTCTTTCCACATTTGTTACATGACAACAATAAGCTAAAAAAAGTAGCTCCAATGGTTTTTGTTTACAACCCCTGCCATATGTCAGAATGCAGTTTGTGGGGTATCAATGTAGATGTAGATTTCTTTTGTTATTGTTTTTTATGATAATAATATATAATATTTTATATAATTTTTTCCTGTAATTAATTTAATTATGATATGATTAATATCACTACCTCATAGTCAGTTTTATAAAGAAGTCTTTTATGAGGAAATTTCTTCATGATAGCTCGATACTCTCATATTCTGCTTTCACCACTCCCACCACACTCAGTTATCTTCTCTCCCGAAGATGGTAACATAGTTGCTGAAATACGTATTAAGGACAATACTTGCAAACCGCAACCACAAAGAACCCTAACCCCTGCTGGTTGGAATTTTCCAATGATTAGTTTGCTCACAAACAACTGATTTTTGGAGCTTTTCTCAAACTTTAATATATTCAGCTTTGTTGAGGATATGCAGCTAATTTTAAGGAATATATGAAATATGTTTTCTTATTATGTGATTAAAAAGTAGCCATTAAAGAAGCACTTTACATATATTTATTTATTCATATATTTATTAGTAAAAAAGTCAATTTACTTATTCATTTGTAAATATGTTGCAATTTGGCCATCTGGTCAGGCAGCAATGCTTATGGTATTCAATGAGATTGAATTAATTAATTTTTCTTTTTTGGTGTATTAATTTAGTGCAATGGAAATGACAATGATAATACATGCTGTAATGCTGATGAATTAGGAGCAGAAGCTCTGATAGAAGATGGAGAGTGTTCCTTTAGCAGAGTTGAAAATGAGTCAGTTGAAAAAACAGAAGTGAGTTGAAAATTGATTAAGTCTTGTTTATTTAAAAAATGCAACAGTTTATCAGCAAAAATTTATTCCAAGGAAGATTGGACTTGAAAAAAATCTGACAGGACCAGGAATTGAACCCGGGGCCAGTCAGGTGCTCTGTCCGTTGAGCTATCCTGGCAGAACATTTCTCCAAGCCATTTGGGAGACTGTGTGGGCAAGGACTTTGTGTGGTCAGACTTTTTTCAAGTCCATTCTTCCTTGGCATTTTTCTTGAGTGCACACCATCTTGCGCAAAATTACCCATTTTATTTGCTGTAGTTCTTAAGTGATTGGCCAATGTTTTTTTTTATATTTCTAGATCTTTTTTTTTCTTTGGGGAAGAAATACAGTGCTTCCCCCTAAGTAAGTCCAGGTCTTATATAAATATCTGCTCCTAAAGACACCGTAGTACTTACTTGATGGGAGTCTTATTATTTACCCCTGGCACTGAAGTTTTTAGAGTGATTCAATGCTTAAAAATTGTCATTTTGATTTCTATATATTACTCATACTATGGCTGTGAGTATTCTTTTACTTACATTTATATAAATCATTAATTTCATTAATATTATTTATATTTATGTATGCATTAATTATTAAGAAATTCAATTCCATGGTGAGTTTTAATGGAGGAAAATTATCAATCCACCTGATGGACCATCTTAAGCTTATATTAAGAACATGTTAAAAATTCATAATTGTGCTTATTTTTAGGGTAACAAAGCGTCAAAAAAGTCCTATAATTATATCATTTTATTTATATGTTGGTCAGATTCATTCAATAATATGGGCATACCAATAAACAACACTACAATCCACACTATGTGGGAAGCCTCTGAAATTTAGAGAACCCAATTATTATTCATTAAGGGTTTCTGTATTCTTTCATATGGAGATGTAGTTGAGATGTTCATCTCTGGGTGTTAGGGTAACATCTTGAAATACATGAAACTGTAATTCACAGAGTTTCAACTTCTTTTACCAAGTAATGAAACATTGTGCTAGGAACTGTTATCTCACTATTATTGTTTAGTTAATATCATTTTATGTTCATGGAAAAAATTATTTATTGCTGCCTCTTTTACTTCAATATTTTTATCAATATATTACTAGTAAATGCCCCTGTCAAGCATGACGGAACATAACTTATTTTAAAGATATATTTGTTGTTGTATACATCTGGTCTTCCAAAGCCATAGGGTGTCAATTGTTGGTTTTTAATAAAATAATTATGAACAGTGGAAGGTTTGATTGATGGGATAAATTTGGCCATAATTAAATATATGAAGGACTATTTTGTGAATTCTCCTTATGAAGTCAACATTCATGAATCTTTTGTATACCTCAACTTTTAGCCATGAAATTTGTAACAGATAATAATATCACCTGGTTACAGTTAATTCTCCTTTTAAATTCCAAGCATATTCTTGTATAATAACAAGTTTAGCTCGGTATCGATAATCAAGTTTGGTAATCCCCCACTTCAAGCAGGATGGAATTGTGATGACTGGATACGCAACCTAGTCATACCCTATTTGTTTATAACCTAATAACCAGGATAGAGCTTAGAATAGCTAGAGCGTAGAATATTAGCGGAACTCCAAAAAAATTACTAACTCAATATTGTCGAACACTATGCAGCTTGTGGGATTTATATAAAATCACTGTTTTAATATCTCTTTTGCATTCAAATTTCATTTTTCTCCCAATAATTTTCCTATTTTCTCATCGTGATATTTCTTCGTTGTGTTGATGGCAACAAATTAACACATAAATGTCCTCTGGTAAATCAGTTTGATTAAGAAACACTCCCAAGTGGTCATATGTTAGTCTTTGTGATTTGCACATCATACTTTAATAATATATCTATTATAGTAAATATCTAGTCCACCTAAGGCTGCACCTATATTGGATCTGTTTTTCTCCCAATCTGATGTTGGACAACATCGGATAGGAGAGTGACTAAAAGGTTCAACTTTTTTATTTATAGATTGGCTCTCTCTTTTGCTACTCTTTGCATTGATAACCCCCTTTTCTCTCACATTTTTGTTTTTTGCCTGTTTATTTAAAAGGAATTCTTGTTAGTTAGAAAAATTTTAGCATTAGGGTCATTCCATATCAGTGTATCCAGGCTATGACACCCACAATCTCAGATTTTGATAAACCTCAGTATATTTTATCCTTTCATGTGGTTAGGAAACCACACAAACCTTTTGTTCTCTACCTCAACTCATGTTTTTAACAGGCATTTAAAGTTTTGGTGCAACTGCAGTTTTTCTGAGGCCTCCATGAAGTCTTGCCCTTATGAGATTTTTCAGTTTTATCAAAGAAACCACGAGGAGTTCATAACATAATTGAGTAATGTTCTCAGAGATATCATACATTTTCAAAAACTTAGTTTCATAAAATTTAAGAAAATTTCTTATACAAAACAAGTATATATAAAAAATTAATTATCTACCAATTGTAGAGTGTTAACAAAGCAAAAAGTTTTTCCTTGTATAATGAAGATATTTTCTAACACCTCTAAAAATAAAATTAATGGTATTTTGTGTGATTTTTAAGATAAAAAAGTTGAAAATATAAGAATATATGCATTGTACTTTTCTAATAATCAGTTAGGTCTACTTACATTTATTTAAAAGAAAATACATAACAGTCCTGTTTTGAATATTTGTTGTTTATTATTTATTTTATTGTTTCAACCATAGCTTTCCTGGCTATCTTTTCCACTACTGATAGTTTTAAGTCTTCCTTGCAAGTTAAACAGCCAATGGTCCATACCTTTTATGCATTTTTCTGTAGAATAATATATTCTTCCTGAACATTTTGTGATAGGAGCATACATTACAAATAATATTATTAATATTGAAGGGACACAACTAATATCTTCTTTCTGTTGAGGCCAGTAAAATGATGTTGCAGGTCCATGGTGGAAGATATTTCAAAGTTGAAATCCCCAATCCTGAAGTACCATTTTAGCCTCTCAATTTTACTTTATAAATGCTGAACCTTAGAATCTGCTGTAGTTAAACAAAGAATTGTATGAAAAGAAAGCCTGATCTGTCTGTGACTCCATTGTGGATCTACCATTAGCCTAACAGGTGCTTTAAACAATTGAGTTACCATGGTTATGCCACCAATCTCATTATGAAATATAGTGATTTTCTCTTCTTATTTGACCATCTATGGGATACCTGTATAGCATATTGCTTTTGAAATCTACTCTTGATTTCTAACAAGTAGGTAGTTGGCTCTAGTTGGTTGGCTAAGATGGTCTGCCGTAAAAATCCATTCAAATCACTCTATGTAGCGTTTTGATACAACATTTTATACATTTCTATACTTTGTCAGATAGTGTATAAGGGCAACTTTTAGTTTTGCGACGTAGCCTATACTTTTTATTTTCTACAGTAGAGAGTAAATTATCCAAGTTGTTACGTTATTTTAATTATTAAGTTTTTTACCTTACTGTTGTAAAGGTTAATTGAAGAGTGGTTCTTCTATATCTGTAGTTTGATTTTGTTCCATTTATCCCAAAAGTTAAGCCAAAAGCTGTATTTTTAATTTACAAAATTTTCCTAAAACTCTGTTGGGATTATCAGTATTTGGATTAGTGAGACTAATCATTGAAGTTGCTTTGAAGTTCCGAAAGGGATTAAAATGGAAATGAAAGTCCAAGATGAGATGCAGTTTACTGATTCGTGTGAGTGCCTGTCTGCCCTTGTTAGTGTTAAAGATCTTTATCTGATTTCCAACAGATGGCTGGGTGGGATGATCAGAAATCAGTACAAGAGCATGGTACCAATGAAGTTTCCTCCACATCTCCAACTCCTAAGAAGTCTTGCTCCTCTAATGCAATGCCAAAAGCTTCTTCTTCTAAGACTGCTCAGGTGCAGTGGGCTGGCAGTGATGATGACACAGATGTGGTAATTGGTGATGAAGCTGGCGTAATTGAGAGTACTAAAGGTAACTTTTACCAAAATATTTTCTCAACCTGTTGCGATATTTCTATTCCACCTCTTTGCTTAGTGATCTCTGGTATTTAAATAATCACAGCAAACTCATATTCATAATCCTACTGGTGTGTGCAACCAGAAAATGTATGTAGAGATTTGATGTTTTCCTGGTGGATAGTTTGTGTAAATTTTTATTGGGTTAACACCCAGGTAAGTTCAGATGACAATGAAGTAGCCAACGTTTTGATGGCTATCTCATAAAATGTTGTATCAAAACGTTACCATCTTCTTCAGGGCTGCTGAGGTGATCTCTGAGGTGAACTGATCACCTCAGCTGTCCTGAAGAAGATGGCAGAGTTAGCCATCAAAACATTGGTGACTTCATTGTCACATGAACTTACCTGGGTGTTAACCCAAGAAACATTTACAAAAATGTATGCATTAACTGTGACCTTTATTTTCCAAAAATTGTGCTCAAGTAATGTTACAGTTTGATCTTCTCAAGGATCTAACAAAAAGTTTGTTGCTCAAGTGGTGCTGTATGGGAAAAAACAAGTTGATCTGTTTTGGTAAAATATTTGTATAGTTTTAAGGTGGTTCCTCTATAAAGTTCTGTGAATTAAATCACATTAATTATTTTCTGATGGCTAGAAACATTCATATAAAGAAATTGATTAAGGCTAACCAAATAGGATTACAATTTATGGATTCTGGACGAATAAATTGGTATCCTTCCTTAATTTTATATAATTATTATATCTTATGTATATCATAAGTTATAAAATCTTATTTAGTGATCAAATATATCCAATATATTGTGATTTTTCAAATACTCTAAGTTTCAAATTGTTTGTGTAGCTCCGTGAACTTAATTTGCTTAGAGGAATATTTCAGCAAAAATTGAACTCAGTGTTAATTTAATAGCAGCCACTTCCTGTATCTCTTGTACTCATTATGTTTGTCTGAATCTGCTACTCAGCAGAAATTCTATTTATATAATTGGAATCATTTCACTACAAAGTGAAGTTTTTGTTGCAAGAGTATGTTTTATTAGTATGGTTTTGGTGTGCATAAACCATCACCAAAATTGTACTTATACTCTATAATTTGTTTGTTGTCAGATATAAAGCACTTCAGAAATTATTTTTTAAACTCTTTTCTCATGAGGCTTTCTCTTTACTTTTGGTAGTTGCAATTAATGAGGTGTAAGGCTCTAGTTTATATAAAAACCTTACATTTATTAATCTCATTGAGTCCCATATATAAACATTTTAGTTGTAACAATATTCTCATAATTGCTATATTCTGGTTAATGATAAACTTTTTCTATCTATCAGGTATGCATAATCAGTTAAATCAGTGATAGAAAATGTTTATATAGTATGAAACAAATTGATTGTTGAAATCAGAAATAATGTTATTAAAATCATTAGTTGGTAACTCATAACTTTTCATCATCACTCTAGATCTAATTATATGTGAATTGTATTAAAAATTGCAGTGAGTTTGCTAGAACTACTCCTATGATTGGTACATTTCCTGAAACCTCTGTGTCAATGGGAGAATTCTGTGGGCCTTGCCTTAGACAAAGTCTTAAACTTTAGGTATTTTGTGGTCCCAAGAAACCACATTTTTCAGTGGCTGATTCGTGAAATGAATGCATTAGTAGAAATGAATCATCACATTGACTAGCAACAATGCGATTTTTTTATCTAGTCAATTTCCCTAGTGCTAGGCTGAAAGAAATGGTTTTAAATAATATTGACTTGTTTTCCTTCATTTCCTCAATTTCTTTTGCAAACAGTTCTACTAATTTATTATGATTCAGAAGAAACACTTTTTCTCTCTGAGTAACTTATCGTGCTATGTTATTCCTTTTGTAACTACTTATTTGAGGAATGATTTCCCCCTAATTGTTTATGTTTTAAGAGGCAATTGAAAATGCTAAAATCTAATTCTCACTGAATTATTGAAGGAAGTTTTCAGGAACACTTTTTGTCTTCATAAACATCAGAATATCTTAGCAAGTAGGGAAAGAACAGTAGAAGCTTTGAAAGATTTGGAAAGTTTTGAAATAAAGAAGAAAAACAAGTGAATGTATCCTGCAAATTCTTTGCAATGCCTTTCAAGGCACATGTTTGTATCATTACAGGGAACTTCCACCAAATAATTTAAGAAACCAAACTGTCTGTACAATGAAAAGAGGCATCATATATAAGTTTTGACAGCATTTAAAACTGATATTATGTATGTAAGTTCCTTAATGATGCGTTTCATTGTTAATGCAAATACTTCAACATTAAAATGCTTCTATATGAAAGAGTTTACAAAGAAATAGTTATACATATAATTTTGAATTGTTCAAGTCATGAGCCTCTATAGATCTCAATTTAATAAAGCTCTTTCCTCTTAAGTTATTTCCTCTATTTTAAAACACACAATCGCCTCTAATCAGATGTACATACAAACATATTAAGTGATTTATTGATAGTGAAAAATCCTAATTTTATTTTACTCAGTATGAACTAATGAAACAATTCATTTAAATCACAGGAAATTATTCATAACCTTAAAACAAAAGATGCATTCTAATATCTAAAACAAAGGACATATGTTGAAAACAAGTAATACAAACCCTAGCCCTAATTAAATAATTAGTTCATATATTATTCATAAATGCAGGACAATTCATATTATTTTTTAATGTAATCTTGAAGGTAATTAACCATATTCTATGGCAGAGTTTTTCACCTCCATTTCTTCATCTATGGCTTTGCATAAAGCATTTTCATCATTATCTACCTATTTTATTTTCCAACTCTGTAATTATTTTTAGCTCATACTTTTCCCATTTTCTTTAGAAATTTTCTTAATTCTTCTCTGTTATTTCTCTCCCTTATGTGGGTTAAAGGCATTTCACATCTTAAATGTACTATACTAATTTTGTATTAATTGTGAATCTTCAATGCAAATCAAAGGTTGTGAATTGATGAAAAAAGGTGATTTTGTTCATTCTGATAAATAATTTTGTGTTAGAAAATTTTATTGTAACTAAATGGTAAAAGTTAACCTTGAAATAGTGGAAAAATAAACAATATGGTCGTTATATCAATGAAAGTATTAGATTAAGATGTTATTTAACTGGCTCATATAAAACAATGTTTTGCAAGGTGAATTTGCTGCCTAAAATTTTTCTTCAAATTTCAAAATTTGTCATTAGGAAGTTACCAGGTGTTGCAGTTTCCAATACCCCTAGGTAAAGTTGCTACTGAGTTGCAACTTACGTAGCTGACCCTTTTCCTTTTTTTTAATCTTCTGCAAACCCTTGTAACATGTATGTTATTTTGCTCAGAGCTGTACCATATGAAAAACTGGGCATATATTGTTGATTTTCGATTTGAGTTATTATATGAGGATATAAAAATGAATTTGCCTTTTTTCTATAGAGTTGGGTAGTGTAATTGGATATCATGTTTGTTAATGAAGAGGTTTATTCTCAATATATGTATAGAATTCAGTCTTCAACTCAGTATATAGTCCACAGTTTTAGTTGAAGTTTTTCACTAAACATGTGGAATTCTGATTTAAATCAAAAGGCATGGAATATCTCATATAATTATCAGAAAAGGTTAGACATGAGACCTATAAACTAAGAAAAAAATGTGTTTTTTCAAGTGCTCCAACCCCAAGGTCCTGGGTTCGAATCCTGGCTAGTCGGATTTTTCTGGTTAGGGAATGGTTGTGTGTGTTTTTCCATTGCTACTGTTTGAAGCCCACTACTGGAATGGTCCAGTAAATAGATGTTTGTGGGGCATTGGGATGTAAATAAATAAATAAATTAGCTATGATTCTGATATGTTGTTAGAAAGATAATTCTTCAACTAACCAAACTAGGAGAAGTTGCTTCCTTCAGGGCTTCAATTTGAAAATATAGCCTGTATTCAAATGGGTTTGGAAGAAAGATATTGAACCACCAGTTCTTTAAGTTTAAAATGCAAAAAATTAATTTATAGGCATACTCCAAAAATGAAACATGTGAACCATGCAACAATTTCTCTTTGTAAAATGAATATTCTCTAGCGAGATATGGTGGAATTCCATTACAAATAAAATAATAACAACAACTTGTACTTTCCACAAATATATTTAAATATATTTGTGGAAAGTACATACAAGTTGTTGTTATTATTTTATTTTTAATTTCTCTTTGCTTATATAATTTGACACTCTTGGCCTGTGGAAGTCCACTTTGATGATGTGTCTGAAGGATTGGTGCCATCTTTGATGGCTCATCTGGAACTAATCATGTCCTATCAGAGTCTAAGAAATTGAGGGACAGATGTTGTGGTAGTAAAATTGATTAGAGCAACTGCCTGGCAAGTAGGAGATCTGGGTTTGAGTCCTGAGAATTTCAGACTCTTTTCTACTTTAATTCTTTCTCTTAATTATATATGCTAAAAATACTTCTTGGAAGATATTAGAAACTGTGTCCACTAACCCGTTAAATTTCTCTTCCTCACTCTGTTCTACATCAAGAGTATCTTACGCAAACTCTGATTTTTGATAAGTAGATCTACCATAACTTTTAAAAAGTGCGTAAAAGATATGACCATCCATGTTTTCTTAATTCTACCTATTAAAACCATGATTTGTTCAAATTATATTTTTAATGGCTGAGAGCCCTATTAACCCTGTCTGGACCCAAACTGTCTGCTTTGAATGTCCACTTTAGACCAATGTGCCTGAAATGACTGTTACCAGAAGTGTCACATAATTCAGTCAGACCTCAGCATTTGGAGAGTGAGTTTTATGGAATGGTTTTGAGTGCTTTGGCCTGAAGTAGAAGTAGTAGGGCAGTTGAGCTAGGAAAGTGTTGAGAGGCTATTAACTGGATTTTCATTCACTTAAAGCAACTATTAAGCTGCAAAATTACTCGGATTCTCTTTCTTCATGACTTAATCCCCCACATTCTCTACACTGACAAATTTCACAATGCTTCCTAGTGTTAATCAGATAGGAATTACCAAGAAAACCTATAAACTGATACATTTTTATGATTATTTTAAATTTTAAAAGAGAAAAGTTACTTGAGATATATATTTGTGCATTATAAACATGGTAATTAGAATCAACAAAATGTGTGAGCCAAAATTCAATGTGTCAAGTGTTGGATGAAAAACAGTAAGAAATACCTCAGCAATGAAGATCAATGATGTCTTATTGTGTGTACATAATTTTACTAACAACTGAGAGTTAACCTTCATTTTCTCTGAGAAGTTTACTAATCAATATTTTTGGGAAAGTGGGGGTTTTGGATTATCAACTTTCCTATTGCATTTTAATGATATAGCTTTAGCAGACATATTTAGTTATTTTTTCAAATTTATACCATCATTTTAATTTTGAAGAATAATTGTTAATTTTTCATCTTTAATATTCAGAAATTTGATTCTTTTTATCAAAGACAATGAATTCCCCTCTAGAATAAATCTGTAAAAGGTAATAGTCATTAAGATTGGGGGTTTTAAATAAGGGAAACTGTCTGAGGTCTTGCAAGGAAGAATTGAAGAAACTATGGAATTGAATCCAATTCTTCTTTGATGTTCATAAGAGTGATGTTTATAAATAATTTTTCTTGTTAATAAACTCTTTTTAGCAATGCATGAGTTGTCATTTAAAATCACTTAAATTGCATTGTGTCTATCATCGCAAAATGATAATATCATGATGAACCTGTTGATGAATATGTGTGTACCAATGTTGCTTATGCATCTATATGACATATATGATTGTCTGTTGTATCTCCTTACCAAGACTTACTCCTATGACTGGACATCTTATTAGCCTGGTGCTTTTCCTGTTTAGGGCTTGATAAATAATTTAATCTCTTCCATCATTTCCCTACCATCATGTGATTTATTCATGAAAATATTTTGGAATGATTCAAAAACAAAAATTTTAACACAGATATAATTTCTGATGCTTAATTTTCTATCTCAAACCATCAATAAAGAAGCCATCTATCGATTACCATTTCAAACTGTTAAATAATTTTTTCTCATGTCAATAATTTTCTCTGTTAAAATGCTTAATTAAATCTTTTAATATTATTTATTTTGTTTTTTATTATTAATTAGTTTCAATTTCAGTTATACTTAAACCCTCTCTGATATTTCATAATTTTGAAGCGGTACAAACTTCAACTAATATATTCTTACAGAAAACATATTTACTGCTAAAATTGGCATGCTGAAATGTATGTGTCCTGTGATGCTAATATTTTCCAATAAATACTTTAGTAATCATAAGGTAGAATTGGGTATGCCCATAAATTGCTTATAAGGTTTTGCCCTGTAGAGTCATCCGTATTTTGCAGAGTAGCAATTTCAAATTAATCTTTAATGAGAATAATCTCTTATAAATTGTTATTTTACTATGACAATTCTAATTTTTGTTGGAAGAGTGTGAATCATCGATTACTTTAAAATTATTAAGAATAATTCTTATAAAAGTAGACATTTCTTTATTATCAGTAATATCCTTTTCAAAATTTATATCTATCTTCAGGTGATTCCGGTGGAAGCATCTGACACAGGTGAAGATGTCTTTACATCTAACTTCAGAGTTTGTGAAGAATGAGTTTTAATGCACACCATAGAACACCCTTGTAATGAAAATTTGCTCATAATAATAAGTCAAGTTCCTTTCAATATAGACTGCCATGGATCATGGCTATTGCAAACATTTTCAGAATACATGAGCATTTAGAAAGATAGAAATTATAGAATATGAAGTTTGAGGCATTTTCAGAAGCATTAACCAGTTTCTTATTAATGGAATGGAGCAGTTTCATTAAAAGAGGAGATATTTGAAAGTAATACTCAAGTAATAATTAAAGTAAGCCTCTGTTAATCTATGCAGCTACTTATCATCTTAATGCCTGTGAGAAATATACCGTGAATTAAATGTGACTGATTCAATGAAGATTTTGTTTCATATTGATAATTTCATGTATTACTGCCAGTATTTTAATCCATCCATTTTTTGTTTTGAATTTTTGTTGTTGAATTCTTGAATGTGTTTTATAATTTGGATTAAAGTAAAAAAATTACATGTATGTGTTGCTTGTAACATTTCAGACTGAATAAACTTATGAATGCCAACATTTTCGAATATTAATATGTTGCTGTATGAAAATTCAATCAAAAATCATCTTATACTGCTTTTCTTATTTTGTAAGAAAGGGGTTGGGTATTTAAAATGTATAATCCAACACAAAGTCTGAAATTACCAAGAATTCTACCTCATTAACATTCCTTATTTGTTATTAATGTAACATTATCATGAAAAGATCTCGTGCTATCGTGGTGAACAGCCATGATGAAGGCTTCTTGGATTTCCAAGAGGGTTGTTTCTTCAAAGAATCAACATTTCAACTTCTATCTTTGGAATCACAATGTTGATATCAATTAAAGAAACAACCTGGTGACCTCCTGGATAGCCAAGTGGTTAAACGCATTCGACTTCGGTGAAAGCGGTCCCAGGTTCGATTCCCGATGGGAGACCATGTGCGAAATGACCTAAGCTGTCAAAGCACTTTTAACTATACTACTACAACAACCTGGTTGGAAACCCAAGAAGCCTTCATCCTAATACCTTGAAAAGTTTGAGTAAGGTTGAAGATACTTTCGAGTTCTCATCCCATGTAACATTCCTTATGAATGCTATTCAAGCACTACACAATGGTTTATGTGATTCTGTTAAGGGATTGAGGCTTGATTATATTTTTAGCATCTTCATCTCTTAGATTGTTGTGATTGTCCATTTAACATTATGGGAAATCATTTAAGTTTCCTTATCCCAAGTTTAATCAATTGAAGTTGAATCTTGAGATTCAAGTTCTGTCGAGTGCAGACATTGTTTGGGTAATTAACATCATAACCAGAACTATGGAAATGGAGGGAATCTGGTTCAAAGACTGAGCTCTGGGCTGGGGACTGAGCAACATTGGCCAAATTTGACTTGGTTAATGTTGAAAAAAACACCCCAGTAATGGAGGAAGTCCTGGGGCCCAGAATTACTCTCTGTGGCCCTTATCATAATCATATCAAAATTAGAATGATTTGTTGAAAATAGACAAATACAATATCCAGTTAATGTAAATTGGTTGGGCTGGGAAAATATTTGGAAATTGAACTATCTTGTTTTTAAATTTCCTCATAGTTTTTGTGATAAAATTCCTTTTTCATGTGGAAATTGAGGTAAAATAATTTGATTTAATAATCAATCATTATTTTTCTTTTATTTCATTATTTTATTTCAAACATTTTATAAATTTTAAGGTAGGATTTTCTTACAACAGATTAAGTCTGGAATAGCCCCTTCTGGGGGCAATGGGTGCATGTTTGGTCTCTAATGCAGCAATACCGCGAGCATAGTGACTTAGTGTAAATTTCTCATTATAATTGGCATCTTTCTCTATTAAGCTTCTGACATCAGTTTTATGTATTCTATGGGTTACCAAGAAATAATCAACACCGAATATTGAATTAATGCAGCTTCTTTTGACATCATGACATAGTTCACACAATCAGATTTCTCCCCTAGCACTTTCAGTTTGTTGCTTATTTTCAAGCATGAGAACTTTCTTAGTTTAGATATAAACCTAATTCACATACTTATGTTTAATGACTCTTGGGGGAATGCTCTTGATAGCTCTTCCAGAAGGATTTTAAAATAAAATCTAAGTGAAAGAAAAGCAAGACAGGGTTTAATGAAATATGCTTGTGGAAAACTTTCATGTAGCCTTACTTCATTATTAAGATGTCATTCCACTTAGTACTGACAACCTATTATGACTGCAGTTTAAATTCCTCAAATTCCTTGTTTCTAAAATCCTCATAATTTATAGCCTTTCATTCCATTTGAACGTTTTAAACTAACTTTTATTATTTGAAGATGACTGCTTACTTGGCTTCAGAAGGAAAGAAGCCTTTTCAAAGATAATTAAAGAGGCATTCATCATTCTTCAATTCAAGGTTTTACTTTCACTCTTGTGTTCCACTACTTTTTCATTGCAATTATCCTTTCAACAGTTCTCTCACTTCGTTAATTTGTCTTCTTTGCTCATTATTCTAATCTCTGCTTATTCTTCTCCACTATTGAGTGCTTTCCATTCACTCCTCTTGTCAATTTTGTTTTCTTACTTTGTTTTATTGTGATACTTCTCTAACTATCATTCAAGACCTCTCTGACTCTCAATTTGAATATTTCTACACCTAGTGTACCTGAGAGTGGTGCATTCTGGATTGAACTTTGCAGGTTTTCTGCCTAAATTAATGTTTAGTGCCATTTTGAGAGGCAGCAAACTTAGGAACAGCCATGGCCGCCACTTTCTAGTTATGCCACTGTTTCTACATCCTTAATGTACAGCAAAATCCATCTTTACTTACCTGAGCCTCTGAAAGACATTTTCCATAACACCTGGTGACTTTTTTAGTCAAACTGATGTGTAATATTTTATGCCTAAGTAAGTTCAGTGTAAGATTTGGTATCCACTACATTTCCAAACCTTGGGTAAATTTGTGAGTAATAAATGCAATTTCTACACTTCTTCCTTAACAAAATATTGTTCAATTTACTACTGCTATATTTTATGCCTATTTGAGAGGATAAATTATTCCCTAAGAGAACAGAAATTAGCAATTAGTAACACATATATTTTATTTTGCTAATAACTGGTATAATCCTACCCTCAGCTGTTTTACAATAATAATGTTTATTACGGCAGCAGCCGTAAACAGAGATTGGACACAGATTAGGAGAAGCCAATGGATTTTATCAAAACGTATGAGGTATGCTTTGGAGAAAAGAAGTCCAAATCAAATGCAAGATGCTAATGTTTAGTACATATCTGGTGCCTATCCTGACATATGCTTCCAGTACGTGGACAATGACAGGCCGAGAAGAGAGTAGAATCCAAGCAATGGAAATGAAACTCTTAAGGAGCAGTCTGGGAAAAACAAGGAGAGACAAGATCAGGAACAAAAGAATCAGAGAAATCTTGGGTATAGAAAGGCTCTAATACAGATTGAGAGAATGAGATTGAAATGGTTTGGCCATATGAAGAGAATGGATGAATGGCAACTTCCAAGAAGGATATTTGAATAGAAGATTAAAGGAAAAAGACCAAGGGGGAGACCAAGAGGAAGGTGGAAGGATATGATTATGAAAGACATAAGTAAAAGAGTGGAAGATGTAGACAAAGTGTGGGATGAGATGTGGTGGGAGGATAGAACGAGATGACGGTCACTGGTCCACAAACACCCTACCCTGACAGAGTCGGGATGAAAGGGGAAAGGATGATGATGAATGTTTATTACGGTATTATCCCATTTACATTTTACAATAGGTGTCTATATACACATATATTTAAGTATAGGTAAGCATTTCTATCACAGCTTCTACCTTTACAATATACAATTTACTCTTATGCAAACATGGTCCTAATTTTCTGATAAAACTATCATTAAACACCCTTACGCCTAACATTTCAATAATTAAAGAATTTTTCTTAAGGCTAAAGTAGAATAGAAATCCAGAAAAAAACAAGAAGTACAAATGCTATAAATACAATTTCAATATCTGTAAATGTTTGTAGGGTTCAAGTTTTTAACATCTGTACTATCACATAATTTGCTGATTAAAGATAATTCACATGTATACACAACAAAAACATCCAGCTTTAATCAGCAAAAAACACTGCAGTCTCATTATTTATAAATCAATTATACAAAAGGTACTCTTATATCTCTCATTGATCGTTAAAAACTACCATCTCAATAAATAATACAATCAACGAGAAAGAAATACAATCAACAAAAAGAAATTAAAGCAATCTCAATTTTCTTTTTAAGGTTACCAGGCTAACATTATGTATATCAATTTCATTACATAATACATTCCAGTTTCTCATAGCTTGGAGTATTGTTGAGTAATAGCAGTAGTTTCTTTGGTTATGTTTTGTAATAAATAGAAAGTTTTTTTTCTGGTGTTCTTTTGAGGAACTCCAATACTAAACATGTTGGTAATTTCACAAGAATCTACCATGTTGTTCTAAAGCTCGTGCAGAAATATAATGCTTGAATGTTCTTTTCTAGTCTCTAGTTAATAGGTAATAGTTATAGTTTTGAACATAAGAAATTATTGTCTAAATTTATGTTGAACTTATAATAAATTAGCCGAAACTATCTGTTTTGTACTCTTTCAAGTGTAATCTTATGGGTATTGTAAAACGGAGACCACACAATTGAACAATATTCCAGTATAGGGTGAACCAATGAACAGTATAAATATTTGAGAGTATTTATATTATTGAAATCCCTGGTAATTCTGTATACAAATACAAGTAGTGTATCAACTTTCACAGTAAAATTTTCAATGTGAGGTTGAAGATCACCCCTAGGTCATTAATTATCTTTACCCCTTTAATACATTGCTATTTTCTGTGGAAAAATACATTGCTATCTGTTTGGTAATCAAAATCAACGGGGGAATGAATCCTATAAAAGGATGTTTTCATCTTTAAATTAGATTTCCCCTGATTCACTTCATCTTCAACTAGCCCAATAATTGCATTCGAGCCTCTTATTGCCGTTTCTCGTATCCATAAAACAATTTATAGGTTTGAGCAGGGTCACAGGATGAATTACAAGATCATGTCAAACCACCGTAATCTTTCTCTGAGTACAAGTTATGTTTCGTACATCATAACCATCATGAAAGAAAACCTTCCGCTACTTAAATGTAACACAATTATTTGCTTAATCTTCATGAAGAAATGAGATTTTCAAAATTTCCTACTTCGGGTCCGAAATTGCCGGGTCGGAACTCAGCGCCATGTGGTAACTTTAGACATTATCATTTGCCAAGGTTGCCTTTTGTATTAGTAATGACAGCATAATCAGTCTTCTTACAATTTTTTCGTTTAAATTGCATCGCATCCTTCTCGGAAACTATCCTTCAAAATTTCCTATCAAAAATCGGTTTCCTGAAGTCAAAGGAAATGAAGAGATATAAATCTGGCAACATGGTATGTGTATCGTACAGTTGTTTGGGGTGGTGGCTCATTGAATGTTTCCGATAGGAATTAAATCCTATAAAATTCTTTGACGTCTAATGAATGGTTTGTGTGCATGATGTACATCAAGCTGATTACAGCAAGTTCCTAATATCAATAGGTCCATTGCTAAGTTACGGTGGTTCCTCGTTATCGTGTTTTAGCGATTTCAATCTATTTCTTTGCCTTTTGTAGAGAGTTATTTTCATTGTTATGGAAAAAGTGGCGATTCAAAGTCTTCGATGGCTGTGGCATTGAATGATTATCGAATGTAGTTACTTCATCATCGCCGGAATTATCATTGGAAAATGTCGGAGGTATGTAGAATATTAGACGGGAAGTAAGCGATTCTATCATTACTCACCGGCGGAACTTCGGATCTACTGACTGCACTTTTGATCTTTCTTAGTACAACACAATGGCAACCGATAAGGTGACATTGACAGATGCCCTGTCAAATGTTGATGTTTTGGATGAGTTAACGCTGCCTGATGAGCAACCATGTATTGAAGCACAGCCTTGTTCTATAGTATATCAGGCCAACTTTGACACTAATTTTGAAGACAGGAATGGGTTTGTCACCGGAATAGCTAAGTACATTGAGGAAGCAACTGTACACGCAAGTTTGGTGAGAATGAAGTTTATAATACTGATAGTACAACAGTTATAAATTTACACTCGAGTTGTTCATTTAACTTTGTTGTCACAGAATGAACTTCTTGACGAAGGCCTTGAACATGCTGTCATGTTATACACATGGAGGTGTTGCTCTAGGGCTATACCTCAACCTAAATCCAACGAACAGCCTAATCGAGTGGAAATATACGAGAAAACTGTTGAAGTGTTAGCACCAGAAGTAAACAAACTGCTGAATTTCATGTATTTCCAGGTATGGTCACTTTTATAACACAAAGATTTGATTTGAAGTTAAAACGCATGTTAATTCTATGAAATGTTTCTTGAATGTAAATTAATATAAGGATGTGTAAGTGTAAATTAATATAAGGATATTTAAGCATTGTATTTACACTAAACATTGAGATGGATGGTTCCAAAAAATAGTAATTTCGAATAATTTCCCATACTTTGCAGAGAAAAGCTGTAGAAAGATTTTCAGCCGAGGTGAAGAGATTATGCCACCAAGAAAAAAGGAAAGACTTTGTTTCCGAAGCTTATCTACTAACTTTAGGCAAATTTATCAACATGTTTGCAGTGCTTGATGAATTGAAAAATATGAAATCAAGTGTTAAAAATGACTATTCAACCTACAGGAGGTATGCATTACCATAGTATATTTGGCTTAAATTAAATTTAGTTTGAAATTCATTAATTTCAATATCGTCACTTTCAGGGCAGCTCAGTTTCTGAAAGTGATGGCCGATTCTCAGACACTTCAAGAGTCCCAAAATCTATCAATGTTTTTGGCCACACAAAACAAAATTCGTGATACAGTTAAGGAGAATCTAGAAAAGATTCCTAACTATGAAGATTTGTTGGCTGACGTTGTTAACATATGTGTTCAAATGTTTGAAAACAAAATGTACCTTACCCCAAATGAGAAGCACATGCTTGTGAAGGTTATGGGATTTGGACTTTTCCTAATGGACAGTGAAGTGTGTAATATAAATAAACTGGATCAGAAGAAGAAACTGAAGCTTGAAAAGATCGACAGAATATTTAAGGTAATCTCGATATTAACTGAATTTCCTTATTTTCATATGCATTAATATTTTTGATTTTTTTTATCATTTAGATCCTTATGAATATACATAATATATCACCTGGTGGCCTCACAAATTACAAATCATTATTTAATATAACATCATTCTTTCTCTATGCAACAAGCTTTTATTAACATATAATGAAGGGTACCCATGCTTTTTTGCACCCTGCAAGTACTGCACCACTCAGAAGGTGGCCAATGGAACTGGTGGTTTTCATCAGTGGAAAAGTGTGACCTTGGCATAGCAAAATGTGACACATTAGTGATATGCAGCTGAGGGGTTTGTGGATACGGATTTTTCCCTATAAAACCCAAAGATTACTGATTATTCACAGTTCAAGTAGCTGCCCAGAGCTGTACAGCACTGGCAGGGTGCACATGCCATTAGTACTTAAGAAATTAAATGTAAACCAGTAAAGTGTGATTTCTGGTGATAAGGAATATCCTAAAGATTAGAATCATTTTCAGATTTGGAATTTACCAGGCATCAAATATAAATTTCATTGTTATAAAATCACAAAATTTCATAATTATATGATAAGATAAATATTTGTTTTTGTTTTTGTTGGTCACTAATTGTAGTAAACTGTCAAAGAATAACAGGTGAAATTCAGCATTTTCTCAGGTTACATGATCTGTTGCTTACAGGTTATTATCAAACTCATGTTTTTTTTTCTTTTCATACCGCAAAGAACCTGGAAGTTGTTCCACTTTTTGGAGATATGCAGATAGCCCCTTTTAATTATATTAAACGAAGCAAGCATTTTGATGCCTCCAAGTGGCCATTGTCCTACTCAAACAATATTAGTCCTCAAGCAGATTTGATGGTTCATCTACCTCAGGTATTTCTTCTTTTATGCTTATACATTTATATTACTTTTCTCTTTTGGAAGAGAAAAAACTATTTTTTCCTATTAGATTTTTGATCATGCCTATTGTTGTAGTTTTTTAAGCCACAATGCTATTCATTATTCAGCTTCCTCAGTTGAATTCTCCATTAATTGTCCTTTGTTCAAAAGAGTGAATGCTTTAAATGGTGTTTTATTGTTTTAAAAATTTATTATTACCTAGTTAGTTGTATTATAAAGCAAATACAACAAAAGGATTTGTTTTTGTTTTGAAATTCATGCCAATTATACAAGTCAATTATCCCTTAGTTATTGGAAATACTTATTATTTTGGGTTACCCTTGAATGAATATAATTTTCATCAAAGGACACTGCACAGATGTGAAGAATTGAAGGTATTTCTAAGATTTTAACTGCTTTACATGTGAGGATTTAGAAATGTAAATTTAATCCAAAAGTTATGGTTATATTTTCTATTACATTGGAATAATTATGTACAAAACGTGTTCGACTTTGGTGAAAGCGGTACCGGGTTTGATTCCCGGTGGGAGCCTACGTGGGAAATGACCAAAGCTGTCAAAGCACTTTTAAAAAAATACCACCACCACCAGTTATGTAAAAGTTATTCTTTCCACCATTTTAAACCTTTATGAAGTTAAACTTGGAGTCATTATCTTTATGTTTAAATTAACTTTTACATGCATTGTCACTAGAAATTTTTCCTGTATTAAATGTATCTTTATGCCCTAAATTACAACTATCAGTGAACTCAGTTTATTGAGTTTATGGTCAATATATTTCAGAAAGCATTTAGAGTCTATCAACTATTCTTCTGACAAATATTTGAAAATACATTCCTGACCAACTTAATGTTTTGTTATATACGAGGGTAAGGTGAAAATTTCTAGGCCTGACACAGATGGCGTTCCAATCAGCGAAAAATTATGATCCCTGCCTGGGCGCACATGTCATTAGTTCATAAGACAAGTTTCAACTTGTTCTCTCAAGTAGTTTGTTTACACATATTGTTGCAGTAGACATCTTTTGTTTGTGTGAAAATATCCATCTAAGGCCCTCTCAACTTCTTCATTGGAGGTGAAGCGCTTCCCAGAAAAAAATTTCTTCAAGTTCTTCATGCATCAAACTACTTGATAGAACAAGTTGAAACTTGTCTTACGAACTAATAACACGTGCGCCCAGACAGGGATCATTAAGTTTTGCTGATTGGAACGCCATCTCTGTGTCAGGTCGAACAATTTTCACTTTACCCTTGTAATGTTAAATGCCTCTATTTCGTAATCTTCAGCACAGTACAATTTAAGATAATACTGTTATTGTGAAAAATAGATTCGTGATGACCACGTGAAGTACATCAGCGAGTTAGCGCGCTATAGCAACGAAGTGACAACAACCTACAAGGAGAGTAGAACAGATGCTGAGAACCGAGAGACAGCAGATCTTGCTTTGAGGGGTCTGCAACTGCTTTCAGAGTGGACAGGTGTAGTGACTGAGCTGTATTCTTGGAAGCTTCTACACCCCACAGATCATCACCAGAACAAGGAATGCCCACCAGAAGCTGAAGAATATGAGAGAGTGAGTTTGAGTGATTAATTTTTCTTCATCAAATTCTTTTTGGATATGAAGAAGTGAATTAGCATTTTCCACTCATTCGTTTCACTCACTAGTTAGTTTTTAAATTGTCTCTGGTTGCAGGAAGAACAGTTTTCATTGTTTTTTTTTGTAGGAGAAATTCTCCATGTTGTTGTCCACTGTGTGTTTAAACTTTATTTTACTTTCATCGTCATCAAATACTAAAGGCAGTGCCTTGTCGCAGTAGCCACATCTCTCTTTTCATTGATGCTTCCTGAAGGCTAGCATACAATGTCAAATCCATCTCCTTCTCCATGTTCTTGAAGAAAAAAGCTCTTGAATGTCCCCTTGGTTTCTTTCCTACAACTTTTCCTTCAATTATGTTTGTTAGGTACTGATTATGCCTCAATACATGTCCAATCAGTTTAGCCCTTTTTTTCCCTATCGTCTTTAAAATCAATCTATTTTCTTTCACTTCTTCTAAAACTTTTTCATTACTTTTTATTTCTACCCAGCTTGTTTTCGTTTTTTATAAATACTGCATTATCGGTAGACAGTTTTTGTCTCAAAACAATATTTAGTTTCTTGAATATCCTTCTACCCATATACTGAGGGCTATTTTCAAATAATTTTAATTTGTGTATTGGATATTGTAGCATATTTTTTGCCCTTGTCTCATACATGTGGTCTGGTTAGGAAGTTTTCAGTTTATCAAGATTAGCACTGATGTAGTACATGAGTTCATAAAAGTAGGTGCATGGAAATGTTAGTATGCCATTGCTTTTGAAGGCTTGCTTGCAAGACTCTCTATACCCCAACATGTTCATAATGCGTATTACTTTCTTTTGTGTTTTAAATATTGCTTGCCAATCTCGGGAATTTCCCCAGAGAATGATGCCATACTTTAAAACAGAGTGGAAATAGCCATGATACACAGTTAACCTTGTTGACAGACTGGTAACTGCAGAGATGCATGACATGCTAAAGCATGCCTTGTTCAGTTTTGATATTACACAACTTATTTGTTCTCTCCACATTAAATTTTCATCGAGTATTAACATTAATGTTTTGGTATACTCTTGTCTGTGCTTCTTGATAATAAGCTTAACTCATTTCTTTTGATTTTAGATGATTTAAAGTTAAGTCTTGTTGACTATTCCATATTTATCCTCATGCCATTAGCTGTGAACCATTCTACTATACTTCAATTACTCCGTCCACCAAAACGGTTGGTTGTGGCTCTTCCAGAAATGTAGCAAGCAAAGATTAACTGCTACTCTCACCTTCAATTAGGATAAGAGTGAGAAGCTTTGATCATGTATATTTGGAGTTTCCACAATTACGCAATAACTTAATGGACAGCTTTTTTTATTACATCATAAGGAAGGCCTCGGAATCTAGAACAGAAAGTCGAGAGTTACAACAATAGGCAGCGCATCAGGAGTAACATGGATCACCTGCATCCGAACTCAATTCTGAAAGAATGAATGTATTATTTTAATATTAATAGCAGATTCCTTCGGTGTTTGCTTTTGACTAATCTACCAATAAATTACTTTCAAATTTTACATCGATGACGATTAAGGCAATAATTAAGAGAGACACCCCGAAACATTTTACACATATTACTGAAAACATTATCAGCACCGAATAACAAAGTAATCATGAATAACATTAAAGAAGTTGTTAACTTCCTGTTTCATTACTTTCAATACGTAATCCCATTGATGCAACATTGCAAAGGTTAATTTTAATAGTGATATTATTACTAAAGATCTATGTGAAATACCCCAGAAAAGGTTCGCTATCATTCTTTCGAACAGTTTTCTGAGATTATATATCGGGCATATTTGTGATATCAAAATGATTGCTCCACGCACCTGTTCCCTTTCCATTATAAAATCAGCGGATCGGAAGTCCATAATGTTGATTTTATGGTAAAAAGACATATTTGACTTGCTTGATGATTCTAAATTGTGAATTCATTCAATCTGCACTGTCTATAACTCATACATTAGAGCTCCCATCACGTATATGCAACATTTTCATCAATGTCTTTCTTAAAATTAGATCCGTCCTTCTAAATGGGTGTCAGCTACGGAGCCGATATCCATGCTACGATTCCTTTAAACAGAATCTCACACACCCTTCCCAGCAAAAGAAATACCGTTACCAGAGCCAGGGACTCTTTACACTGTTGCAACATGTTCTGCTGAAGGAGTTTTTATGAGTATCCCTAATCTTATGTTACCCTGCAATTTTTAAGTTATTTTTGCTCATGCCTGTACCTTCTCTAAACTTATTAAGTATATTTAGTTTTTGTTTAAATCTTCTATATTCTTGAGACTCCCATCCTGTGTCCAAAAGTATTTGAGTAACGCTCTGTAATTTATCTTAACAATTTCTTACGAAATGCCTTCCGCTATACTCTTTCTAATTTCTGAATACAATACTTTTCTGTAGGATTCCAAACATTACGTGCATATTCAAGGTGATGCCTAACTGATGCAATATATCATCACTCACAGACTTTTTCTTCACTCCCAAAGAATCAGAGTTTCTTAAGTGCTCGTCCGCATATATTACAAATGGGGGTACTTCATGGTGAGTTTTTTGTGAGGGTTACTCCAAGATATTTCACCAATTCTACTGTTGCCAAAGTTTTCCCTTGGAGGCTGTACAAATAATCATTGGCATTTTTTCTTTTGAAGAAGTTAATTACTGAAAATTTGTCTATATTGAGCCCTAATTGCCAATCATTAGCTAACAACGATGTGTTCCATTACTTTTCCAGAGAGTAAAGTTAATGAGATAGGCCTATAATTTCCTGGGCATTCCTTTAATCCACTTTTATAAACAGGCATATCATTCGCTGACTTCCAATATATAGGGACTCTACCTTCGTACATGGACTTGGTAAATATAATTTTGAGATAAGGGGTGATGCTTTCTTCCATTTCTTTCAATATTCTTGCCAGAATACCCTCTGGAGCTGGTGATTTATTTGGCTTAATATTACATAAGAGTTTTGTAATTCCATCTTCGGTAATGTATATACTTGGCATCGATGAGAGCATATTAATCTCCCTGGAAAAGTATCTCTGCAACTATCATCCACATGCATATACTTCTTCCATCATTGAATAGGAGCCTTTTCTAGTGTTAACTTAATTTTTGAGAAATTGAAAATATTAAATTGTGCAAAGTCAGGAAAATCTTCAGATTGTTTAAGCACTGTGATTTTTCAACAGTCACTTGAATTTAAAAGCTTTGTGGGCAGGTATATTTTCCTGGTGCAAATCCCACTCCACTCAGGGTGCTTTCCTCTTTCTCTCTCAAATGCAGTATTTTCTAAACTTCTTTAAAATAATTATTTATGATTATTATAATTATTTATGATTATTTCCTGTTAAAGAGTCTGAATTTGAATTCCTCTATGCTGATTTCCATGTCCTTTCTTTCTTTCCCAAGTTTTTTCATTTGCTCACTGTTGTTTCTTTTGCTCTTTTGTCCACTTACATCCTGCCTTAGCTTTCTTTTTCATGATTTCAAATTTGTGTTTATTGGCGGTGTTCCCAAATTTTTTGCGATATTTTATATTGTCTATTATCATATCTAATAATCTGAGGCCTTCTTCGACTTCTTTTATCCGCTTTAGACTGTAGGTAATAGTGGATGTAGATGCAGACTTTGTTTTTCCCCTGCTTGAGTTGATGACTTTGAGAATCCACCTCAAGATTCTTCATCCTGCAAATGAGTCTGTAAAATTTCATTCTTCTTTTCCCTAACAATCTGTGATCTTATCTGTGATTTCTGATGCTGGTTTCTTCATCCACATCCCTTCTGTATATCCAAAAAAATGTACTTTCAAATTTGACTGTTTTATCTATAAGAAATACATTTTCATTCATTCCTTACTTATTTATGGTTATTAATTTGAAGATGTTATTTTCTCAGCAAACAAAGTTGACAATTACACTAAAAAGTCATTGTATTAGTGATAATTATGTAATGTATCAAGTAATTGGCTATTTTTTCAAGGCTACAAGATATAATTACACCTCAGAGGAGAAATTTGCATTGATTGAAGTGATAGCAATGATCAAGGGATTACAGGTGCTCATGGCTCGAATGGAAACAGTCTTCACAGATGCCATCCGTCGTAACATATATGCTGAGCTGCAAGATTTTGTTCAGCTGATTCTCAGAGAGCCTCTCCGGAAAGCCACAAAGAACAAAAAAGATCTGATCAGAAGGTAATGATGTTTATTTGTGTAAATTACACATTTTATTGAAATTTATAGATAGTAGTAACAAAAGTGAGATTAAGTTTGCACTTGGTCCTGTCCTTGTCTTCATTTGAAAATACTGTAATTTAGTTTGTCTAAGTGGATTTGGAAAATCATACCTTAAATAGAATTGCATTATCTAGTGGTAATTTATAGGTAGCTAATAAATTTGTACTCTCAGATAAGAATATCACTGACAGATTCCTTCCAAGGAAATATAACCTCGGGAAAATGCATAAGGGTAATTTTGCACAAGATGGTGCGCACCCAGGATAAATCCCAAGGAAGAATGGACTTGAAAAAGTCTGACGGGACTGGGATTCGAACCCGGGTCTCCCAATTGCTGGTTGGGTGCTCTGTCCGTTGAGCTATCTTGGCAGAACATTTTTCCAAGCCATTCGAGAGACTTTGTGGGCATGGACTTTGCACAGTTCTCCTGAATGTCCCGAATGAAGTCTCCCGAATGGCTTGGAAAAATGTTCTACTGGGATAGCTCAACAGACAGAGCACCCAACCAGCAACCGGGAGACCCAGGTTTGATTCCAGGTCCCGTCACACTTTTTTCAAGTCCATTCTTCCTTGGGAAATATAACCTTTTCTTTGGAAGCAATACTTTAGACACTTGTACATCCTTATTATAGATAGATGCTAGTGTTAAATATTATGGTTAAGCTGCTGATTCATTAGCTTTGCTCTTACCAGTGTATGCTCATTATGAGATAAGAGTGGTTGACAAGTTTCACATTTTCAGTTAAATATAAATTGAGTAAAATTATAAATATGCTGGTATGAATGGAATGCTGATAAGATATGGAATTTATACCTGGAAAATTTTCATTGCCGATAGTTATCATAGAAAAATACCTTATTCAATTTTCCTAAAATCTCTACCTTACTTTTTTTATCATAGCCTAAAACCAATTTGAAGAAATGGTAATCATCAAAGTTGATAAATTGTAGTAAGAATAATAATTTCTTTAATGAAAACAGGACAGTACATTGCTCATTTCCTTAGCTTTCCAATGTGGTTTACTTTTCATGCATGTATTGATTTGTTGAATTGACAAAAATATATTAGTTCAGTAAAAAGAAATTATTTGGTCATTATTGTGGAAAGAGTAGTCACTATCTAAAGTAATTTCTATATAACAGTCAGCCACACACAGGCTCTGCTTGCATTTTCAGTAAATATGGAATATATTTTAAATCTATTTTCATCCCAATCCCATCTTAATCAATGCTTGAGACATGGTTGTTTATAAAAAATCAAATGCATGTTAAGCCCAATCGTCAGGAATCATTTGTCAAAATCTTCATGCTTCCAATTTTTATATTGTGCTAGTAAACACTCCCGTCAAGCATGACGGGACTTAATTTAGTTTAAATATATCTCTATTATCGTATATATCTGGTCCTCCAAAGCCGTCCATCCGTCAGTCCGTCGTAAGATCATAATAACTCAATATATTTCTAACCATTATTTATGATATTTATTGTACTGTGAAAAAGGTCTCCCGGATAGCTAAGTGGGCAACGCGTTCGACTTCGGTGAAAGCGGTCCCGGGTTTGATTCCTGGGGGGAGCCTACGTGCGAAATGACCAAAGCAGTCGAAGCACTTTTAACAATACTACTACTACTGTTTTCAAGTCATGAAAGCCTACTTTATGTAAATTTCTCATAAAAATTATAAAAACTGACTATCCCCATGCTTTTTTATGGGATAATTCATGAAATCAACATTCAACAATGGTCTTAATCGTCAAAGAGATGGGTTGTTATTTCCCAAATATTTTGCGAAATTTCCGTGTGTTATATCAAAATCCTCAAAAGTTCGGATCTATATCAATATTTTACAACTTAAATAAGAATCTATGATCATTTTCCTTTCTTTTGATACTTCTCTTGATTTCGTAGGACCATTGTTTCTAATTTAATTTTGTAAAAGAATCAACCTCTGCATGTAATAAAAACCTACTTTACATACATTTCTTATGGAAAAGTATACTAACTGATTATCCCTGTGCATTTATATGGGATAACCCATGAAATCAATGCTCAACTATTGCCGTGGTCGTCAAAGGGATGAGCTGTTTATTTCCCAAATATTTTACGAATTTTTCGTGTATTTTATCAAAGTTCTCGCAATTTTGAATTTATATGAGTGATTCACAACTGACATAAGATTCTATGATTATTTTCCTTTCTTATGACACTTGTCTCAATTTAGTAGGACCATTGTTTCTAATTTAATTTTGTAAAAGGAACAACCTCTGCAAGTCATGAAAACGTTATTTACGTTCATCTCTTATGGAAACATATTATGGGCTCCTGGGTTCGAACCCGGGCCTTTACAAAGATGAGAATAGTTTTCCTGGGGGTTTCAGCATCGTAGAAACACAATGCAGTTTGTTTCAGATCTCTAAGTCAAGCCCTTTTAATTTTTGGGACATTTTTCTGCTTGATGCCTCATGATCAAACTGAAATTACTATTTCATTTTTTTGTAATTGCAGTATAATTGTGTCAGTTCGAGAAACTTGTGCTGATTGGCAACGTGGAGTGGAACCTCAGGGGGATCCTGCACTGAAGGGGAAAAAGGATCCAGACAATGGATTTGGAATTAAAGTTCCTCGAAGGAATGTTGGTGAGTGAATGCCTCCTACCATGAGTCACTTCTCACTCATCTACACCAATTTGGTAATTGTATCTGATTGGTAACATGCTCCATACGTGTCACCTCCTTCTAGTTTATGTTTTTATGATGGCTCTCATGAAGTGGATGTTTTTGTGAAATCTCTAAATTCAATATTATACAGTTATTCAACTGGTAACTCCATATTGATATAGGAAGCATACAATTATTTTTTTGTTGGCTAACCTTAATGCTCATATATTTGTGGTGACAGTTTTTAATTAAAAAGTAATTTTTTAAGACTCGGCCAAGAGATTTTTTTATAATATCATTGTAGCTGATTTGCATATGTTTAGTAAGTATTGCATGATTTTAATTGTGAGACAGTGCCTGATATGGGTCATGATTAATGCACACCTCACAATTTCAGGATCTTGAATGAATATTTTGGCAGCATTACTTGTTTTGCTGATCACAATTACTTAATGTGATTCTGAATAACTGAGGGGTTCAAAAATATCTTTAAACAATGTTTGAAGATCAGCCTTAAAGATTTTATTGTTATGGGTATTTTAGATTTAACCTTTTGTAAAAAATTTTGAAGGATTGGTGAACTAAACAATATACAAAAAAGAAAGCCCAGAGGAAAAGGTGAGTGTGCAAGTAAAGCCATGCAAGGAAAATCCCCAATGAAAAACAAACTTGGAAAAAGTCTGACTGGGAATCTGCCACTTTGCAGGCAGATGCGTTAAATTATCCACCGAGAAAGTTGTGGCATTCTGACTTGGGAAACTGTAGGCAAGAGGTACAGTCTGACTATGCAGCATTCTTCAAGTCTCCTAAAATGACACGTCAGAATGTTCTGGATTTTTGCCATGATTAGTTAAAACATCAGCCCATTGAGTGGAAGATTCTGGGTTTGAGTCCCTGTTCTTTCAGACTTATTTTATGTTCGCTTTTCCTTGGCAGCAAGAAAGATGTTATCAAGGCTGTAAATATAAATACATTTTTGCTTTCAACTAAAATTGTTTATATTTAAGTTTTGAGAAACTTCATCAAGTGTCATAGCTTTTAAAAATTGTTTTCATTACTGTAACAAGTGCTGAAAGATGACAAATAGAAAGAGGAGGGAAATATATTAGAAATGAAATATTTTATTATATGAAATAAGTCTTTCAGAAAATTTGACTTTGGGCAATATAATTGTTATTTCAAAAGATACCTATAATTTATGAAAAACTAAGTACAATTCCGAGATTTTAAAATGACTCTGTTACAATTGGTCTTATACATTTTGTATAAGCAAAAAATATTTTAAGGATCCAAATAATTTCGCTTAATACTACTCTAATTTCAGAGCAAATTAACTGTCAATCTATGTTTACTTAATTAAAGGAATGTTTCTATAAATACTGCTGTTGCGACTTAGACCATTTTCAATTTGGTTTTACAGATATAAGCCATTATGATCAATAGGAATTTTCAGCAGTAGTGTAGCTTTCATTGCGTTAATAGTAGTTTATATGCTCATATTTGGTGCTTAAGAAGTTAACAATATTTAATTTTTTGAGCATTTTGTTCAGCTATATCCCTGTGTTAGTCAAAAGTAAGAGATCCATACAATCACCAATTAAATCCTCTCAGAGGTAAGCTTCTTTACTTCAGCTGTCCTTTTGATTTGTGCTCTGCTTTTGTGGTGAAATCCCCTAAAGTTCCTCTTTATTCTGGTTAGTTCCTTCTAAAGTTATGACTTCAAAAGCAAACCCTTATTGTTCAATTGCAGAGTATAACTTAATTTATGATGATATTTGCTGGCATATGCTGTTATATGTTAATATGACTGAATCATGTACTTCTATTTATAGCTTATTTTTACTAGCATTTGCTATAAGAATTATCATTTGCTCAGAAGGGTTTTGACTATTCTAATTTTTAAGAGGTCTTCATTTACCATTGCATTTATTTAGATTCTAAAATTATTTGTGATATTTATAATTTAGAAAACTTCCAAATGAATGAGAGTGGAAGCTTTTATAATATTGAAATTAAATTGCTTTAGATGAATGCTGGGCCAATTCCACCCTTGAAAGTTGGTAATACAAACTTTGAATTAAAACAATTGGTGCTTATTTTCCTTAGTTTTTAGTTTTTGCAATTAATTTTTATGTATCACGTTAATTCATCATTTTGTGTTTAATATATCTTATTTATGTATCACCTTCATCATTATGGTTATTATTATTCTTAGTTATTAATCATTAACAGTTAACTTTTTAGAGGAAATTTATCCATGTTGACAAAATAAGCTAATTTTCTTGATGTCATGTATAATTTGCTCTTTAAAGGTTCAGTCATTGTTGTCAGTTACCGGTAAATTTTCCACTGTCAATGCACTAAATTCTCTCTATGCCACGTTGAAAAAATTAATGCTATTAAAAATTATCAAATTGAAATCTTTACCATCTATTTCAATTATGTTTACAATTACTTTTGATTTTATTTTGTAATTCATGTTGTTGCTATTACATAATTACTCTAAAATACCATAAATACCTAAAATAATTTTATGACATTGTTTATTTCTTGATTTACTTTCTTGTTCATTTGATGTTTCAAATAAGGGCAGTGGTTAAAATATCCTCTCAAAGCCTTTTTTATTTTAATTTAAAATGGCAAATTACTTGCAGAGGGATTGATCTATTTCTAATTATGATATGTGAAGGAAGCCAAGAATTGGTGCTCATTATCTTCAACAAGATTAATTGTTTATGAAGCTATTAACTGCCAAGTTTTGTCAAGAATTCAAGATACTTGAACAAAATGGAAGAGTATACGAGAAAAGAAAGTTATGAAAAAATATATTTGTTTAAGTTTCTGTTGATTCCATTGCTGCAATCTAATTAAATTAGAATGCAGTTGGTTAGATAGTAAAGAAATCACAAGGATAATAAAGTATGAAGGTATACCAACTTTAAAAACCTACCTGCCGATGACAATTTATGCTGAAAAAGTGAAATCCCTGTGCAAAGATCTGATGCACATATTTCATCATAATTGGTAATAGCTTATGTGTTGCAAAGAATTGCAAAATTTTGAATCAAGCTAAGTTCCAGGCTCAATTTTTTCATTACAGTTGTCATCTAGTTTCAGGATTCTTCATTGAATCTGAGGCTTTTGCCTTATAAATGCTGAAGAACATTATGAAGAATGTTAAAGACCCAAAGTGGTGCTGTGATGCATTTAATACTGTAAAAAATGAAACACTTTGTCAAAAGTTTTATTATTCATTTGATTTATCTTAGAATTATTATTGTATATGGCAAGTGTATGACCGTTAATCTATTTTTGGTACAAATAAGATCATAAAAATGTAAAAATTTCAATCTGACTTATTTAAACTTTTAATGACTATGATAATGACCTGTAATTTTGCTTACTCTGATGGGGAATTTAGATCACAGAATACTTTACGGAATCAAATGGGTGCTGCAGAATATAGATAGTGTTAACTCTTAGAATGAAAATGACAAACTTTACTGCAGATTGCAGGATTTTGATTTTGTAAACTATACCCCACATTATCCCTATCTGATTTCGGTCTCTCATCTTCCTTTTTGAAAGTTTCTTATTACACTAATCGTAATTCACCTTCTTGTACTCTTTGCAAACTTCTTCATATGCATCTTAAAGCATTGTCATATATTTCCATACTTCATTCAGGACAACATCTGCAGCATATTATTCTTCAATACTACAAAGGTATTCCTGGTTTATTTTCCAATATGAAAGTCTATTATTATTATCTCCTTGTTTAAGTATAAGGTTGTTTCAGATGAAATTCATGCTACAAATTTTTGGACTTTTTTGCCTAGTCAAGGAAAAAATGCTCAACAGCTAATATTGTCTTCTCACCTTTGGTCTATCATTTCTCAAATATCAATGTCTATTCTTCATTTATTTGATGATTAATTTCTCATAGTGTATGCAAATACTACCATTTTAGATTTTCTTATTAGATGCTGAGCTTTGGAATGAGGCGGTATCATTCTGTTCTCTTCTTTAAATTATTAGATTCATTCAGAGTACAAGTTTCACTCACTTGAGCTTCATTGTCTTCTGGTCTTTACATGGGATCATTCTAATTGATTTTATAAATTTACTTAAGTTTTTACCACCATTTTTTTACACTATCCTTTACATGGCAGTTTTTCTAAACCCATGAATTATTGTTATTTATCTCTTAGAATTGATTTTCTTCTACAGCAGCTGTTTTTTTTCTCTATTATCCTCATCAGAAAACTTTGAAATCTGACACTTAAATTATCAAGTTATTGATGTCCTCAAAATTCTTATGTAATCAATGTGAATTAATAATTGGGTTACTCTTTCATATTTGTTTGAACATCCTGTCTATATTTGAATTTTTTACATAAAATTTCCTTCTTTCATCTTCATCTTTTTTCCTTTATGTGACACTGGGAGTTTGAAACGAAAATCAACTTTAGTGGATGAGCAGCAGATTTATAAATATTAATAATTCTGGTACAATTCTCTTTGCGTACATGTTACAAGTACTCACCTATAGTGGGCTATGGATTAAAGCTGTGTTTGAGTCCAGGTAGCTCTGAGTACAGCTATCTTCTGCTTCCCCTGTCATGGAAAATTTGAAATTTCTTCTTAGTTCTGATTGGTAAAGTCACCTGTTTCTATCAATCACTTACTGTAAAATTATATTTTCTATTTAGGTTGTATGCCATGCATCCTTTGTACTTAAAAAGATACACGTTGAAAATCATTTCTGTTTTCAATGGATTACCAATTATTGTTTAGTTCTTATCTTAAATTTTCATGTTCATAACATAGTTCTACATTTATTGCTTATCTGTGATTTCTTTTACTGGAAGTTCTTCATTGCATTCATTCATCCAATGTCATCATATCTTTTTAGCCGACCAGGGCCAGAACTCATTAGGTAAAAATATCTTTAAATGTATTAGGTGTGTGATTTTTATCATCCCATTTTAGCCTTAAATTTTGTGTACAATGCGTTTTTTTTCTTATTTCATCCCAAGGGAAACAGGAGAGTACAACAGGAAACCGTAGAAATGCAGGTTTGTTTAAGATTACAAAGAGAAATGTTATACAAGTAATTTGCTGTTATCTTTCAAATTTGCTACAGTTAAAATGCTTGGAATTTTTGTTTTAATTTGTCTTGCATTTATATTTTTACAAGATTCCATGGAAACCCTTTCATGTGATTGTCAGAATTGTGTGATGATATTTTGCTTTTCTATGGATTTGCCAAATGCTGCGCATTATTGTATTAGTGTGTCCATATATGTTACAATTTACTGACAGTTCAGATGTAATGAGGTAGTATTCAGGCATTAACATAAGTGGTATTCGCATCAGCTGTTTAATTAATTTCACATTTAAGCCTTTTATTACACCTTAATAATAAAAGTTTAATTATAAGTTTATTTCATATTTTCATTGTACCATCAAATATATTATCATTATACTTATGATTTAAGATTTGATATTTATTTAATACATAATTTCTGCTTTGAAGTTATTATGTTGTATTGATCAGCAAGCTTTGATACCAACTCAAGGCTGAAATTGGCTGTGATGATGTTATTGCTGCCTGCATTTATTATTTGGGCTTTGGATTTACAGTAGATTGAAGCGATGATTAATTATTAAATGCATTTTGTAGTATATGTATTGTATGTTAACTGTTTACTTTTGAATAGAGACTGTCATGCTGCATTTCATTCTTTGTAGAATAACTTAAGTTTTACGTCAGTGAAGTGAAAGTACTACTACTGCTTTAAGTGAAATTTTCAATGAGATCTTGAACATTGGAATTATTCAATTACGTCATTAGATACTTCAGTGTTATGACTAATGTTAGCAATTTTTCTGCTTCTTATCATACACCTGATAAATGATTGACCTTCAAGTTAAAGTGGATCCTGTTTTTATGTAGGTCCATCATCAACTCAGCTATATATGGTAAGGACAATGTTGGAATCATTAATTGCCGATAAATCTGGAGGAAAAAGAACGCTGAGGAAAGACATAGATGGCCAATATCTGGTAGAAATCGACCAGTTTCACAAAAGGTCTTTTTATTGGAATTACTTGTTAAGTTTCAGTGGTAAGTATATGATAAGGATCATAACATATATCTTATTGTTTTTGGATCATATTTTAACTATTTTTTTATGTTTCAGAATCTCTTCAACAGTGCTGTGAATTATCCCAACTCTGGTATAGAGAGTTCTATTTAGAGATGACCATGGGGAAAAGAATACAGGTTTGTTTACTTTTACAATGAAGCCTCCCTCTTTGGATACTCCTCCAACTTAAATTGTGATTAAAAATTCTGCGATTCCCTGGTCAATACATTTCTGTTGTTTTATTTATTTTCTAACCGTTCAGCAGCGGACATTCTCAGTCAGACTTAGGCTATTCCAAATATTAAATAATTAAAAATGATGAAGTTAATTGAAGGCAGTGACTCTTTGCCAGTGATGGGAAAAGTAAATGTAATCGGGCTCAATTACAATTATACTGTCAAATTTGTAATTAGTTACAATTACAAATTACTCTTTGAAAATGTAATCAGTAGGATTACAATTACAATTACTTTTTATTTTGCTCCTGTAAATGATGCAATCACAGTCAATATTTTCTCAAACAGGGAGTACTAACATGCAAATCAACATTTGAGATATTCTTTACTGCCACAGTATTTAAAGAACAATTAAAATGTTGGATTTAGGCACTTTAGGCATAAATATTTAGGCACTATGATTACTACAGTAATTATAGTGCCTAAATATTTATGTTCTACCAAAATTTACACCTGTTGATGAGGATGTATTCTAAAATCAACATCATGCAAATAAATAGAAAACACACAGTATAATGAATGTACTTAAGGTAAAAACTTCAATTTTTAAGTATTTGAATTTACTTTGTACGGTGTCCATGGCTGATGTCTTGATTTGATTCTTCTCCTCGTATACACAGCGATTGCTTCCTCTCTTCACCAAGTCCGCCGATGACATGAGAAGGTTTACGTACAAGCCGGTTGTATTTGTATTGCCAAACTTATATCGCGTAACCCACGCAATGTAGCTACATTGTAGCATTTATATTTTCACCCACATTCACATATCGTTTGACCCTTATCTAGTGAAATCCCCGTGAAATAGGGAACCGAAAATCTACTCAGCAAGCCGAGGACGCAGAAACAGAATTGCATAACCCGCGCCATGTAGCTACACTGTAGCATTTACATTTTTACCCATATTCATGTATCGTCTGGCCCTTCTCAGGTTCTCGGAAGCAAATCCGCTCCTAGGCGGGGTGTCATCCCTCTCCTCCCAAGAGAAGAGAAATTCGGCTCCAGGGTGAACAATGTAGTTAGAACTGCCTCTCCATGCCTTCAGCGCGCCAGGAATTCAAATTTTCAATTTCGATTACTCAAATGTAACAATTACTCGCACGAGCTATGAAGTAGATTACCAGTAAAAATTACTTTTTTAAAAATGTATCGATTACAAGTAAAAAATAACCAAAATGTAATCGTTACAAGTAATTCGATTACTTTTACTTCGTTACATCCCATCACTGCTCTTTGCTTAACTACCTTTTGCAGAGAGCTGCATTACTGAAAGGGGGCTAATAGGAATGAGAGGGTTGCAGGTGGACTCTGGGCTCTTAAGTATTTTATCATGTTGCCAGTCTAGTGTCATTTGAAATGCAATGGTACTGAGTTTTATGAAAGAGTTAATTGCTGCCAAATTGATTTCATTTCTATTCTTTTGATTCAATTTTACTTTTATGATCTCAATTTAGTCTTTTCTGGTTATACTTTTCATTGATGAGATTAGTTAAGTTTTGGTATTTAAGGGAGATTTTGACCTTTGTGTTTGGTATTTTGATCAAACAATCAATGGCTCAGAAAGTAAAGAAAACAAAATCTACTGTAATAAAAAATTTAATGAAACTATGTATTCATAAAAATGAGAATAATACTATAAGTTAAGTTATATTTCTACGTGAAATATATTTTGTGTGATGGATGGAAGAGGATTTAAGTAAAAGAATTAAGGTGGAGTTTATTGGAAAATTATTGGATTATGTGAAATAGTAAGTGAAGACATGTATGGTGAAATGAACATTTACTGCATAAAAAATTCTGCTGTCCATTCTTTTCACGCAGTGAATTTTTTACTTTTTCAGTTATGGAGTACCAAATAGTTAAGGCTTCATCTATCGATTATTTAGACTTATATATTTTCATAAAAGGTAAAAGAGCAATCAGGTGTGATATAGAGAAAGCATAAAGCCTGTGTTCATGCCTTTATTTATAATTAGGTTATGTAAGAACATCTTTCCATTTATCTGTTAAATTTTCCCTCTGAAAAGTTTTTTAATGATATTTCTTTTTTACCAGTGATTTATATCACTTAATTATCAAGTACAATATGCTTGCTTAATTGCAATATGGGTTTTGTGAGTTCAACGATATCAGTCTATTAAAAGATATTCCTCAGAAGCTGGCACTCCTCTGCAATGTGCATTCATGAAAGTTCCAATGCTGTTGAATGTTGAGAGGTTCTATTGAATTTTTAATTTCTATCCAGTTTAGCTTGGTTTAACTACTAATGCAGTAATATACCTTTATAACATTGCTTTTTGCTGTCAGACTTAAGGAATACTAATTTGTGCTTTTCTTGGAAATTTCTGTTATAAATTTAAATGCAAATGTGTGTATTTGTGTACAATTTAATGGTGTTCATTTGTAAAAATTGAGGGAAATGCTTTTTGTAAAAATATTGCTTGTGCTAAGATTTGCTAGAACTTTTACTACATTATATTCTTAGTAATGAAAGCAGTTTATAGCATTTTTCAAAATACCTCATTCTGCTGTTCATAGCACGATGAAATAGTCAAAGGAAATTATATTTTTTTTCTAAATGTTGCAGTTATTTTAAATGTATCACATGGTTATTGCAGTTAATGTAAATGTAAGGCCTCACCTAAAGCTGTTGGTTGAAAAATGGGGTTAAGCCAGAAAGTTTGTTGCAGTTGTCACCCCACGTCAATGAATAGAAAGTGTTTTTTCTTTTATCTGTGCATTGAATTCTATTTAAGTCTCTGCAGAAACAACAAATGTAACAATTTTTAAATTGCTCAGAAAAACTGATTTATACATAAGTTGATTTCTTAAGTATGAGGGAATATCTCCTATTTTTGGATTGCTTGAAAGTGGAAGAACCAGGAATAAAATACCGTGTGCCAGAATTTCTTACTCATTTGTTGCTTATTATTCACCTAAAGAGATCGGCATATTTTATATGTTTTCACAACTTACTATGTTAACTGATTGATAATCCTGTGTAAAAAGTTATCATGTGATATTGTCTGCAATATCTAGTGGTAGAATTGCAGGGAATGGAAGGAACAAGTGAGCTGAATTTCTAATTTAGGTTTATTACTATAGTTGCTGGCCACAGTGGGTTAGGAGTTAGCATGTTAATGTAGCAACACTGAGATCCTCGGGTTAAAATTTTTGTGGGTGCATAGATGGTTGTGTTCATTGAAATTAGAGAGATTGAGTCGTCTGTAATTTACCCAATAAAAATGTCACTATTATCATCAAATTTGTTGCAAAGTAATCTTCTGCTATCGATTAGGGAATAAATGGTTTTGTAAGTATCCTTTTCTTTGTAAATGATTCTGACTGTTGTTCTGTTTCCTTCTGTGTTAAAAACTTTGAGTATAAAGATTGTTTTCTCTCATTTTGGCCAGAGAGAGGCTAAAAATTGTATTATTTTGAATTTGAATAGCTTTAGATTTGACTCCTCTATTATAAGGAAACTCTTAGAGAATTAGTGTACTTGACATGCGTTACTTAAAAATTTTAAGTGGTGGCTAACACAAAACTCAGNACCAATTCTTTAGCATTTAGTTATTAATAGTAACAAGTTTAATTTTTTTCATAATTATCCAAAAGGTTTGTGTATGGAAATCAATAATGTATTGGAAGGTGGACGGCTCAGTTAAAAAATGACTCATCCAAGCATGAGTGATGCTATGTTTGATTATTATTCAAGTCCTAGCGTTAACAATCTTAGTAACCACTTATTTCACATAGTGTATTTTCAAGCATACGAGACTCTCTTACACATCAGTTATAGTGCAATTTTGAAGCATATGAAGGGAAAACTGTTTCATATGACCCTGCTTTTGAATTGTAGTATTTAGGAAGAATTTGGATAAATCTCAGTAATTATAACCACAAAATAGATTCTCCCTTGAATAAAAATAGTATCAAAGATGTCATCTTTTATTTATGCTCTCAAATTTGTGTAATGGAGTTGTAATGTGTACATTTTATATGACTCCTTACAAAGTCAATTGCCTTTATTCTTTAAAATGGCTATATATGCTTAATGACTCAGTTATCTTCTCTGTGGGTTGTCTTAATTATCTGACCAAATATATACCATGGCACACAAGGAAAAATCTTAAATTTTTAATGCAAAATGTTGTTTCCACCAGAAAATATTAGATAGATTAGTATTTGAAATCTCTTTGTTATACCGATTTGTGTTCAGAATAGAGATCACCGTCTTCTGCATGCGATATGTTTTCTAAAAATGTAACATAGAGTGGCTCAGATATTCAGTCCTCATTTTCTTGTGTGTATAACTTATTTAGCTCTATCATGTAATCAATTTCTGTTTCAGCTTAGTTTTGAAGCAGGTTATTGGTGGTATTAGCACTATATTGACTCATAAAATAAGCATGTTATCTTGAGGTAATGAAGACGTGATGCTACATTTACATTTGGAATGTTTAGATAGGCAAATTGATGCACTCATCCTTACTAATGATTAATCTACTTGCTTTTTATGATTCCATCTTGCATGCCATTTATGAATATTTTTCATCACCTTTTTACTATGTAATTTTTATTTAAATCATTTTTAAGTATGTCCTGTAAGAGGTTGAACCAATTTACTAGTACTTATTAAAATTATGAAAAATTGTCTCTTTGAAATATACAATATGTATGGATTTTCAACTAGCTCAGGGGAAGTAAAGATAAAACAGGGAAAGAAAGAACGATTTTGTGGAGGGAAAATAACTAATTTTTTAATCTCAGAAAAAATGTTCCTACTGCAGGAAAAATCCCACAAAGAGAAGGGGGATGTGAAAAATCTGCAAAAGTTGTAGGAAAGAGTGAAAGAAATAGAGAAATAGATTGGATTGGATTTCAAGAAGGATAGTAAATATTACAAAAGTTATTCACGTATACATTGAATATCAGAACATAAATATTATATGGCAATGAAAGTTTGTGTCGTGGCTCTTACACCTCAGGTCTGTCAATAAAAAAAAACCCTTCATGTTTTTGGAGATGGTTCTGGAGGTGGCTAGGTCAGGGGAGATGGATTGGTGGGAGGTGAGGTGATGGTTAGATCATTGGTGTGAGGAAAGCAGCAAATGAGGGGATCTGAAAGAAAAAAAAGAGGGTCAGACTTAGGATACTCCCTTGGTGTACCCCAGCAGTAATTGCTTGAAGGGAAGAAATGTAATCATCCATCTTGATACCCCCTTCAGTATTTTCCTTCCCCATATTTATAACCCAGCAATGTAGTAGGGGAAGGCACTCCTGAGGAGTTGCACTCGTATGGAATTCAAGTTGAATATAACAGAAATTTAAATGTAGTGCATAGTGTGAACATTGAATTTGCAGTGAGATGCATTTCTGATATTCATGTAACAAATAAGTCAAAATTACAAAAGAAGGTCATCGTTTTATTTGAACATTAAATTATTAAGAATTACTCAATTATTACAGAAAAGGAACAAACTATGCTAAGAAAGAAAGGAAAAAAGAAGGGAGATCAGGAAAGAGATAATTGAATAGAATGGATGTAGAAAAATTGAACAGCATCTATGCAAATGGGGCCTGTGGAAGAAGTTTTATATAGAGGTTTTAGAATGAAGCTAAGGAGGGAGCATTTTGAATTTCTGGTAATATTGAGTTCCATAGTCTGCAAGCATTAACATGGAATCATTTGTTGCAGAATTGTAGTTGAATGCATTTTCCTCAAGGCTCAAGGTGTAGCCATTGAGAATTGTTAGGAATGATGGCAATGAATTATAATCATCATGTTCTGATTCATTGATGTAAGTTATTTTGATAATATTTCATTTTGGTTCTTTCACTCACGGATACTTTTCCTACAAACACATTTTTTCTGGTCTACTTGTAGATATTTATCTTTGTGTGAACAATGTTGAATGTTAGTTGGAAGAGATGATCGGTTAAGTGTGGGGAAGAAAGGGATTCATACTAATATTTCTATCAATTATTATAAATAATTTTCAGATCTGTCTATCATATCAAAACTGCTTTATTTTTTGTCAATATTAGCAAAATTTTATGATAGCAGACTGAAGTTTTGAAATACCTGGTCACCTTGACTGTGAATTTGAGACAGTGCCTTTTCAATCCATTGTTTATGTTAAGTCATATAACTCAATGAAATGAGAATTTTCTTCTTGTGCTAGAATTTTAAAAATATAGTTGGAATAAAAGAGACCTTACCTTTCCTTTACTATGTTCAGTTTGCGGCAAATGCCTTAGTTGTTCATCAGTGGATTGGGGTAACAAATATTAATGACAGTTGGTCATATTTTATTTGTTAAACGTTTGGGTTATGCATGTATTTAAGCTTTAAATCTGTGGTATTCCATTTTGCTGTTTCCAATGAAACTGGTTCAAGGAAAGATAACTTATTGTCCTGTGTTTACATCCAAGTGGGTTTGAATCTCAGTCTTGGGTCTTGGTTCCATAATATACCCTCTTTCTGTTTGTTCATTCTAATGGTGTTGGTGTTCATTCTGTTACTCCAGAAATGCACTGTGAGACATCAGCATAATGAAGAGTGCAGTGACCTCATCACTATGGAGAAACGTATTCAGGTATAAAGGGACAGTCTGGAGTTATGTGAGAATGAGATACTCCTAAAAATTCTTTTCTTTGGAAACCTTATTAACATAATTTATCTCTAGACTGTCTTTTTCTATTTTAAAGTTATACTCTTATTTTAGTTAAAGATTCTTGGATGAAATTTAGATGTAGATGTTGTTTGTGCATGTTGTGTATCATCTTGCTTTTCTGCAAGCAGTGTTTTTCTCATGTTCTTTTGCTTTTGCATTGTGATTGGCTTTTTATATCTGGTTTGCATTGAAAGGATAATTTTATCAGTAATGCTGTTCTGTATGTTAAGTGGTTTGTACTCTCTAATATGCAAGGAATTTGAACATTTTTGAATACATTAATTTTTTAAGGAAGTAATTCTTGCAGTTTGTATATATTATTAAATTACTGCTTACAATGTCTTCCAATAGCTCTAACATCTTAATTTCTCTTTATTATACAAGAATATATTTTTTTCATCATTTGTATCTTGATTCCAAAAATTCAGCTAACCAATTCTTTAGCATTTAGTTATTAATAGTAACAAGTTTAATTTTGTTCATAATTATCCTAAAGGTTTGTGTATGGAAATCAATAATGTATTGGAAGGTGGACGGCTCAGTTAAAAAATGACTCATCCAAGCATGAGTGATGCTATGTTTGATTATTATTCAAGTCCTAGCGTTAACAATATTAGTAACCACTTATTTCACATAGTGTATTTTCAAGCATATGAGACTCTCTTACACATCAGTTATAGTGCAATTTTGAAGCATATGAAGGGAAAACTGTTTCATATGACCCTGCTTTTGAATTGTAGTATTTAGGAAGAATTTGGATAAATCTCAGTAATTATAACCACAAAATAGATTCTCCCTTGAATAAAAGTAGTATCAAAGATGTCATCTTTTATTTATGCTCTCAAATTTGTGTAATGGAGTTGTAATGTGTACATTTTATATGACTCCTTACAAAGTCAATTGCCTTTATTCTTTAAAATGGCTATATATGCTTAATGACTCAGTTATCTTCTCTGTGGGTTGTCTTAATTATCTGACCAAATATATACCATGGCACACAAGGAAAAATCTTAAATTTTTAATGCAAAATGTTGTTTCCACCAGAAAATATTAGATAGATTAGTATTTGAAATCTCTTTGTTATACCGATTTGTGTTCAGAATAGAGATCACCGTCTTCTGCATGCGATATGTTTTCTAAAAATGTAACATAGAGTGGCTCAGATATTCAGTCCTCATTTTCTTGTGTGTATAACTTATTTAGCTCTATCATGTAATCAATTTCTGTTTCAGCTTAGTTTTGAAGCAGGTTATTGGTGGTATTAGCACTATATTGACTCATAAAATAAGCATGTTATCTTGAGGTAATGAAGACGTGATGCTACATTTACATTTGGAATGTTTAGATAGGCAAATTGATGCACTCATCCTTACTAATGATTAATCTACTTGCTTTTTATGATTCCATCTTGCATGCCATTTATGAATATTTTTCATCACCTTTTTACTATGTAATTTTTATTTAAATCATTTTTAAGTATGTCCTGTAAGAGGTTGAACCAATTTACTAGTACTTATTAAAATTATGAAAAATTGTCTCTTTGAAATGAAGTACGGTTAATTTATAATCACATGTAATTCCATTTGAAAATTTTTATTTGCCATATTATGACTTCAGTCTTAGAGTATTGAAGGTTTCAAACTTTATTTTTGTTTTCATTGTAATGCAAAATTATGAGTATATTTAGTGTGTGCTTTTATAACATTATTAAGCTAGGGAAGCAACATCCTTCCAATTATTGAATATTTTTAATTTGTCTTTTAAACTTTGAAAATTTCTATTATTTTAAATTAGTAATTGATATTCTTGTAACAGATTCTACTGTATTCTTGTATATGTAGGGCAGAATTATAAATGTAGGGCAGAAAGGAGCTATTCAAGCTCAAATATACTTTTGATTTTTTGTTGTAAATATGGCCTAGGAAAAGACACCCTTTTATGTTTCTTTCATTTAGAGTTCTTAAAATTTTATGCTAATCTTCCAAAAAGAAGGCAAATTCAGTTTTTACATTTTCAGATCAATTCCATATTAGAAGATTACCTATTTCCTTGTCAGCAAGACTACCATTTTATTTTTTCAGAGCTTAAATATTCCTGACTAATTTTTTTAATCATAGCCTATGTGATACAGGATTTTTAGATTTAAAATTTATGCATGGATGATCTATAGCTAAAATCTAGAAATATTTGAGTTAATGATGCATGTTTATGAGTTTTAACCTTGCAATAGATATTCTGAGACTTTATCAAAGGATATTATAAAATTTCAAGAATAAATTAAAGCATTCATGTATTTTCAAGACAAGTGCAGTACAGCAGTGATTGTATTCTTGGAGCTGTAGTGAACTTATTTATTTTCCTGCTGATTTGTGAAAACTATTTCAGCATTTTCTATTCAATCTAGTTGCTACTCAATTTAGAAGAAAGATTAGTAATTATGAATCATAATCAGCTGTGATAGAAATATTTTCAGCTTATTCTTTGTTTGACAATCCATATTTGAAGATTGTGATTTACGTATGTATTCCAATTATAAAAAATATTCTGAAATCCAAGTTATAGCATTGAAACTATTCTTTAAATTAAATAGTTAGATGAATATATCTATCATTATCTAAAGGCGGTAATTATCTAAATTCCCTGGGAACATGTGGTAGATAACAAGTTTCACTTTGTCTCCAGACTTAATTAGATTTTTTAAATTTTTAAGAGACTGGAAGATCCTAATTCTAAAAGAACTTGTGTTATTTCAATTTATTTCAGTTTCCCATTGAAATGTCTATGCCTTGGATTCTAACTGATCAGATCTTGAGGACTAAGGAACCATCTATGATGGAGTAAGTATTTTAAAGTGTGTTTCTTGGCATAAATTAGTCACTATAATTTCATTTCTCTTTCAATAAGTTTGTTTGCATGCTTTTTGTTCATTGCTAAAGACCGTGTGAAGCTCTGAGCTAAATCTGCACATCTGGAATGCATTGCCTCAAGTCACTCTAAGGTCACTAATGACATATGACAGAGGGTGGTTTAACTTTTGGTAGGTAGTATTGTTAAAAGTGATTCAACAGCTTAGGTCACTTCGCACATGGGCCCCCACTGGGAATCGAACCCGGGACCGCTTTCACAGAATTCGAATGCGTTGCCCACTTGGCTATCCGGGAGCCCGGTTTAACTTGATGTCTGTTAGCTTCTGTAATGCCCAGTAGAAAAAGGATGTGGAAGTTACTGTGGTAGTTTCAGATATTTATGCATAATATTAACTAAACTGCAGCTAATTTCTTAAGCCTATGTATCTGCGTGCAGAGAGTAGATGTGGTGGTCATCCCTCACATGGCTCTCTCTCAGTGAGTACTTGAGAAACAGATGTTTTATGGATGTTTCATCTATGGGGAGCATCCTAAAATGTCTGCATACAAGAATCATTCAATAAGTCCTTGGAAAATCCAAGAGATGGCATTTGTAGTATCATAAATGGTTTCTTTTAGTAAGTATCATTGCTCACTAGACAACTGTTCAAGTCTCAGTTATATCCATCACATGGTTTCATTTTTATTATCGATTGAAGCAAAAAACTTTTGTTTATTTAGGAAAATGGAAAAAAGTGAGTTTCGAGCGGTGATTAAAACTTGTATTTAAAAGGCATAACACCAAAAGAGATCAAAGCTGAGTTGGATGAAGTTTGTAGCACATCTGCTCCTGTGTTTGCAAATGTTTACAATTGGGTAAATGAGTTTAAATGTGGCCTTATATCCATAAAAGATGAACATCATTTGGGACGTCCAGTAGAACCTACTACCTCCGAAATGTCTGACAAAATCCACAATAAGCTTTTGAGTGATTGATGAATCAAAGTGCACAAAATAGTTGAGGTCACAAGTATATCGCAAGGTACAGTGTTTTCAATTTTGTGCATAAAATAGACTGAAAAAAATCTCTGCAAGATGGGTCTCTGGGCAAGAAGATCTCTGCATTTGCTCTCAGAGGAGAAAAACTGTAATTCTGCAGTTGACCCTGAGGATATTTTGTCTCTATACACATGGAAAAGTGTATAGAGTTAACAGGAGATTATGTTGAAAAATAAAAATATCTACACAAAATAATTTGTTTTTCTATCTTTTTCTAAGGAATTATTGAACGACCCTCGTATCATTATTGTTAGTCCAAACTACTTTTTGAATTCCCAACTCAAAGTTCCATAATTCTGCATCATACTTTTGCTTTTCGGAAATATGACGTTGGTTCTCAGACAGTTGGATCAGTTGGAGTTGGAAAAAAAGTTGGAGATACGCTTGGAAATGTGTATAGAGTTAAAAGGAGATTATATTGAAAAATAAAGAAAAATCTACCCAAAATGATTAGTTTTTCTATCTTTTTTTAAGGGCTTATTGAATGACCCTTGTAGAATGCACACCAATTGGCAACTACTGCGTGAACTCCTTGTAGAGATCCTATATATACATAGATATATATGATACATTTAGGTAATCTTATATGAAAAAATTTTTTTCATATTTTCAAAGCTATAATATTGGTATGTACTTGCTTAGAAAGCTGCATATTTTACTGTTCTTCTAAAAAAAATTTCCAAATAACTCTTAAATTCTGCCCTTCTTAACCAGGTTTCCCCTTAATTATAGTTTTTATCCAAAATTCTTTTCATGTAATCTCACCATGACAGTTATATACTGGGTCACTAATATAATTGGTGCTAATATCACTAATATAATATTGTGAGAATATTTGGAATTTGAAAGAAGAAATTAATGTCAAAGTATACTAGTATTTATGACTGTCTCTGAAGATTATCTAAGTTTTCTGTTTTATTTTTACGTTCTTAATACTTCTGTTACAGAGGCTACTGCATGAAGTTTAACCCTTAGATTCTCAAGGTGACAATATATTGGCATATATATTGGAACCTTGAGTGCCTGAAGGTTAATTAGAGAGATGTGTAGCTAATAATTAATACCTTTTGATATTTCCTGCTTTAAGTATGAACTTTGAAATTGATGAATTTTGAAACCATTCATGAAATGTGACTGAACTGATAATAGTTATTATAACCATAAAAATTCTGTTTTGCCCCAGGAAAAGTTTAAATCACCTAATAATTTTGCTTATTTTTTCAGGTATGTGTTATATCCCTTGGATCTCTATAATGACAGTGCACACTATGCTTTAACTGTTTTTCGGAAACAGTTTTTGTATGATGAAGTGGAAGCAGAAGTCAACCTTTGTTTTGATCAGTTTGTTTACAAGCTGAGCGAACAGATATTTGCACACTATAAGCAGTTAGCTGCTAGGTATAGTAAAGAATGTAATAAGAAAACTGCCTTGCATGTAGATTGCAATGCATAATATTTTCCTTTTCCTTTTCGATAGCATTCTTTTGGACAAGAGGTTTAGAGTGGAATGCATGGCACTTGGCACATACCTTTTTCCTTACCCCAGAGCTAATCGTTATGAGACTTTATTGAAGCAGAGACATGTTCAGCTCCTTGGGAGGTCAATAGATCTTAACAAATTGGTCACGCAAAGAATCAATAAAGACATGCTCAAATCTCTCGATCTAGCAATCAGCAAATTTGAAGCTGGGGACATAACTGGAGTAGTAGTAAGTGATTAAATGAGAATTGTTGATGTCAATGTGACATATTGTTGAGTCAAGGTGAAATATCACTCAAATTTCTAATGTTTTTCCACAGGAGTTAGATGGCCTCATTGAAGTAAATCGTCTTTGTCACAAACTCCTTTCAAAATTACTGGCTCTTGATGAGTTTGATGCAATGTTCAGGGAAGCAAATCATAATGTCTTGGCTCCCTATGGTCGAATCACTCTTCATGTATTTTGGGAATTAAACTATGACTTCCTTCCTAATTATTGCTACAATGCTGCTACTAACAGGTCTGTATTTTTTGGGAATCAGTTGTTATTTACTACAATAATAGTTTATGACATTTAGTTTGTGATCTCCACATTCTCAAGGCCATGAGACTTTTATTTACAACAAACTTCGTTAAACAGTTATTTAGATATTGAAATCTAGCAGTGACCCAACTGGGTTCTGCAGCAATTGAGCATGCCTCTCCGCTAAACTATAAAATGATATTATATTAATTTCTGACAATCTGAGGATTAGCATAATTTGTCAAATACTGTTTTAGTTTTAAATATCTTTGTTTAAGAGATCTAAATATATTAGTATTTGTTGATAATCTATTTAATTTTGTCAGTAGCATTTCTGTTTGTAATAGAATGTTTGAAATTGAATTTAAAGACCCTTAACCCAAATGTTATTCTATTTCAACATTCTACTTCTATATTAACACAATGTGATGTATACTCCTGACCCAGGAAGACTTTTTTTAATTTTCATATGGCTAAACCACCATGTTATCTATTTTTTAGGTTTGTTAAGTGCAAACAGATCTTCTTTACGCAACCTGTCCACAGAGACAAACCACCTCAGATGAGTCACCATTATCTTTGGGGTAGTAAACAGTTAAACCTTGCTTACAGTACAATGTTTGGACAATATACAGGTTAGCTTTGATTCATTTTGCTAATTTAATTTCTTCCATTTAATGGAAAATTTTATAAAATGCAATTGTGAAATATGGCAAAGTAAAATGAAATAATGGCATGTATTATACTTCACAGGCTTTGTTGGTCCGTATCACTTCCACACTTTGTGCCGTTTACTTGGCTATCAAGGCATAGCTGTGGTGATGGAAGAACTGCTCAAAATTGTAAAAAGTCTCATTCAGGGCAATCTGCTGCAGTTCACAAGGACACTAATGGAAGCCATGCCTAAAGTATGCAAACTTCCTCGCTATGATTATGGCTCACCTGGTAAGAAATATTGACTCATTTAAATTTGATTTGCCTTTGTTCTTTCATCTTTGATGGCGATAAATCCTGGATGAATAAACAGAAATAATTTGAATCAATCTCAATTATGATGGCTTATTTGTTTTGAAGTTATTATTTTACTGTTATGACCTATATCTTGTAGGTGTCCTTGGTTATTATCATGCTCAACTAAATGATATTGTCCAGTATCCTGATGCAAAAACAGAATTATTCCATAATTTTCGAGAATTTGGCAATGGTATTCTATTCTGTTTACTGATGGAGCAAGCCCTTTCTCAAGAGGAAGTCTGTGATCTGCTTCATGCTGCACCATTCCAGAATATTTTACCAAGGCCCTATTGCAAAGGTGAGATTTAGAATATGTATAGATATGTTGATATATGTTTGTTGTACACTTTAGTTTCTCCTGCAATTCACTTTTATGGTGGAACTTTTAAATGTCAGTGGTCATTGTCTGTGGAGGAATTTCAGTGATAAAGACTTATGATTCTAGTTCCTCATCAGTTTGTGATATATTTTTAGCCCTTGCGAGTGAACTTCAAATTTGAATCTATAGGATTCAAACAGAAATCTACACTTTTATTTCAGCACCCCATGTAAAATGTTGGCCATCTCTAAACTGCATCTAGTGGCTTGTATAATGTGTCACTGGTATACATATGACTGTAATTGTGTTTCTTTCCTGTAATTATCATCATTATTCTAATTTACTTGACACAAGAATTTTGCGATGCTCCTTGCAATACAGCAATAAAAATGCTGGGCAAGCTGGTAATACGTTGCAAGTTAAAACCAATTATAATACATATTTTTGAAGTTTAGGATTTCAAGTTGACCTCTTTCTCTGCTTCTAGTGTTAATAGTGATTGTTGTAATGATACTACATGCTGGAATGATATTATCTAAAAGATTTTAAATGGGCCTAAAATAAAAGTATGAGCTCTGATTCAACTATTGGTTTATTGTCAAGTGGACCTGTTATTTACGTGAAATAATATACACAAATATTTCATGTATTTTATTTAATTCCTCACAATTTTGAACTGAAAGCTAAATTCCATGACCAAAATAATAATATTTATTCAATTTTCCTTCTTTTGGTGTATAGATTGATTTCCTATGTCCATTCTTTCTAATTAAATTTTGCAAAAGAAGCATACACTGCAAGCAATAAAATACAAATACTTGTCTGGGGTCAAACTGGGAACTGCTTGGTAAAGAAAACATATACTTTGCACAGGAAAGTCATTTAGCAATTTTCATAGTTTGAAGGTTGTGCTATGTTCGATTCTTGAGATTTTATGGCACATACACTCATACATCCATTTTTAAGTAGATAATAATAGATTGTGAATTTGTATCTCATACATTGTATAAATGTTTTATAGTTATATGATATTTTCATATCTAGTGTAAACTTTTGTGATGACTAAAAATATTTTTTGCCCAATCTTTTTATTATTCACTAGTTGTTTTCTATTATTTTCTATTGTTGTTTCTTTCTATTATTCACTGTTACAATTTGCTGTGAAAAATCAAGCAGAATATAGCAGATCCTGCTCACTTCTTATTTGAAACCAAATAATTTTTTATCAAATATCCAATTATGAAGCATTTATGTACAGTTTTACAGGAGCTTTATTTATTTTTAGATGGAGAGAAGCCTGAGACCAAGCAAAAAAGACTTGAATCAAAATATTCATCATTACAAATCGTTCCCAATATAGAGAAGTTTGGCACTGCAAAGGTGAGATAACATTATTTCATTTGAGGCTATCAGTGGTTAGACTTTGATTAATGCTAATTAATTTCCATAAATTTAACTTTAGCATAATTTTTGCAAAAGGTTTTATGTTTATTTTATTTTTGTTTGTATGTATTATTCAGTTATGTGTACTATGTGCAGACTATAAGCTTAATATAGGATAGATTAAAGCAAGGCAATTATACACCCCCTGCATCTTTTAAAAATTTTTTCAGGGTACTTACCGAAGAGCGAAATAACCGACATTTGGCATATGAATTGTATTTGTGGTTGTATTTCATATTCAAGCTTAACAACTCCTAAACTGATCCTTGGTTCAATGCCAGGGCGATTTAAATATTCCTCCTTTAGAAATGTACAGGAAATTCAAAACCTATTTTGAAGTGCCTTCTGATACATTATCGCCATCATACCTGAGTGATAGTTACTGGAGGAACTTCTAAACCATAATAAGAATGGACTTCTATCACAAATATACTTGGTTTGAAGCTAGGATGGATCAAATTTCGCCCATAAGATTTACGGGGTGGCATTTTAAAATTTTCTTTGGGAGCACTTTCCCAAAAGCCAAATAGCTAAAATTTGGAAATTGAATACGATTAATGGGTATTGTTCATATTTAAGCTTAAGAACTTTTAAGTTGATTCTTGGTTTGATGTCAGGACACAATAACATTTACTCTATAAGTAATGTACAGGAAATCCAGATGATATTTTGGGTTACTTCCTGTTTCGATTTTACCTTGATACCTCAATATTAGTTATTAAGGAGCATCTAAACCATAATATGAATGGCCATCTACTGCAAATACAGTGGCATATGGCTGGAAGTGTATTAATGCCTTAAGTAACCTACCCTCTACACTACTTTCCAATATGGTGTTGTCATGAAACTCAATTAATAGATATAAATGTCTAAGTTGTCACAAACTATGAGTGGCATATGGCAGGGGATGTATTAATTGGTTACCTAATCTACAAAATATGACATTTTCTAATATTATGTCGTCTTGAAACCCAACGGAGATGATTTAGATTTGTAAGTTGCCATGCACTGCCAGTGGCTTATGGCAGGGGGTGTGTTAATGCCTTACCTAACCTAACCTATATGGTAATTCTGAATATGGTGTTGTCTTGAAAACCAAGGGTTTGTATTTAGATTTGCATTTAGATTTGTAAGTCTGCAAGTTGTCAGTGGTGTATGGTCATTTTGCACGTGAGCCCCCACCAGGAATCGAACCTGGGACCGCTTTCGCTGAAGTTGAATGTGTTGCCCACTTGGCTCTCTGGGAGCCCCTCTAAACAGTCCTATATGGTATTTCCCAATAAGGTGACTTGAAACCCAAGGTATGGATTTTGTGAATTCTTCAATCACTGGTGAATTCACTGGTTAATGTCACAGGTGGACTGACTGTCCTTCCAGAAATGTTTCTTTTCAATATGCTTGGCCAGCTGTTTCATAATCTCACTCAGATATATAATGTAGAATTTGAAAGGAATAAGTTACTTTGAAAATAGTCATCAACCAATGGACATATAACTTGATCAACTTCATGTTTATGTACTCTTGTTATGATTAAACAATTACTTAATGATTAAGATTGAGATTATGATTAATGTATTTGCAAAACATGCCTCTTCTTTCACTGGGGTACAAAACATGCCTCTTCTTTCGCTGGAGAGCAGTGGCAGACTAATAATGATAAAAATATTTAAGCAGTAGTTAATACATTCATGTAATTGTTTGCTAGAAGTTGGATTTTGACTGATTTACTCTGACATTTCAACTTATAATTGGTAAATAAACAATTAAGACCAGTGGTCACCACCTAGTCTCCACTGCCCTCTATTGGATGATTTTAGTCTTTTGATAAATCATCGATGGAATGATGAATAATGATATTGATGTAAACAAACGAAAATGGGTATGGGTGACTTTGCGCAAGATGGTGCGCACCCAGGAAAAATCCCAAGGAAGAATGGACTTGAAAAAAGTCTGACAGGACCGGGAATCGAACCCGGGTCTCCCAATTGCCGGTCGGGTGCTCTGTCCGTTGAGCTATCCTGGCAGAACATTTCTCCAAGCCATTCGGGATACTTTGTGGGCAAGGACGTTGCAAGTTCGTCTGCATGGCGACATCGTTCGCGGTCTAGCTTCATTGAAGTATCGGCCACACAAAGTGATGGAAAGGAAACCCCCTTCTGGTTGTAAACAAACGAAAATGGGTAAGGGTGACTTTGCGCAAGATGGTGCTCACCCAGGAAAAATCCCAAGGAAGAATGGACTTGAAAAAAGTCTGACGGGACCGGGAATCGAACCCCAATGTGAAGACATTTTCTAATGTGTGTATCAATTACCATATTTTCCCATTGATTATACACACATTATCTATATATTATAGTTAAGCCACCAAAAAAATATTGAATACCTCCTTTTCATGATCCCATTTCTTTGACAACTTTATCTTCAGATAATTCACGTCACTAATATAGAAGTTATACAGGGAGAATAATACAGTAATGTGGAATAATTAAGTTTATCATTTAGTATTTAATACTCAAAAGTTAAATATTTCAAACTTCTCATGCATTAAAACTGATGTGAATCATTATTTTAGCGATACTAAAAATTCCTCAATGCTACTTTTGAGGATACCAGCACCTCCAATCTTGGTATTCCATTATTTATTTGACTGGAAACTGCCAAACGGAAATTATTCTTTTTTATAGAATGTTCTTCAATCTAATATGCATCCTTTTTGCAATTTTATGGCTTCCAAAACTGGATGTTATCTATACATTATAAGTGTGTGTTATCTATACATTTTCATGCATATTCAAAGGTGGAAGGTGTGCAGTATATGTAAAGTACACATTAAATTGATGTTATTAATAAGTATTTTATTATAAATACATTTTCTAAAATTATTTTCATTAAATTCGTAAGCATTACATTCAGTTATTGAGACAGAGGGGACATTTTGCTGTTATCAAGGAGTTAAAGTAATATAAACGTTAAAAAATAAGGCAAACAGGTGTACACTTTTCCACAGAATTCATTTAAATTTAATAAATTGCCTTATTTTTTATGATGGATTTCCATAACATCATTGTCGCCTCCGTCAGCTTTATGATAAAAAAGTTGCTGACCAATGGTTTACAGCCTGATGACATGTCCATAGAGTTGTTAGTTGTCTTTTTTCTCACACCCATCATTAGTATTTTTCTGTGAGTTGTTTTCTTGTCATTTCAGCAAGTATTGATAGCCAGGGAAGGAGATCTACTGACAAGAGAGCGTCTCTGTTGCGGTCTTTCAATTTTTGAGGTGGTGTTGAGTAGGCTCAAGTCCTTCTTGGATGACCCTGTGTGGGCAGGTCCCCCTCCTGCAAATGGCGTACTTCACATTGATGAATGCACTGAATTCCACAGGCTTTGGTCTGCATTACAATTTGTGTACTGCATCCCTGTAGGAGATACAGAATTCACTGTCGAGTAAGCATCTTTTTCTAGCATTTAACGTTTTAGCTTCAAAACCAAACTTTAAAACATGGATTCTCTTGTTTTTCCTTGTTTCTTTCACTCATATGATGATAATCTAATACTATATTTGGTAAACATGATTTTCAGGGAACTCTTTGGAGAAGGCCTAAATTGGGCAGGATGCACTATGATTGTTCTTCTTGGACAGCAGAGACGCTTTGAGGCCCTTGATTTCTGCTATCACATTCTGCGGGTCCAGAGGGTTGATGGCAAAGATGAGAACGTCAAGGGAGTAGTATGTATTCTCATTCCTATCTGCAGAGTTAGCTCCATTTAATATCCGTGTTGTACTGTTTTGTTTAAAATAAGTATTGTCTCAACTTACAATGATAGCCTTTTAAGATAAGATGCTGAATCCAAGATACTTACTCAGGTGGTAGAATATGACATGGTTTTGCAAAAAGTGTTGATTGTTCTTTTAAGTTTTTTGTTGGAAAATATTCTGCTCTAAACACATCTACATTCGTTACATTATATTAACATTTGGCTTTATAATTGAAGGAAGACTAACTAACTTGTAAATTTTTCTATTGTTAAACATTCTTGGAAGAGGACACAAGCACAAATACTTAGGTCTAAAAAACTCGTATAATTTAAATAATTATTCGACCACTTTAATGGGATATATTTGCCAATGAATGTATCCTGTTACAGTAAAGTAAGTATCATTTGAGTGTCAGCATCTCTTTGGAATATATGATTTATTTCTCTGTTTATGGAGAAAAGAACAAGATTGTAATATAGGTGAAATAGCATTATAAGTTTTTTTTTGAAAGTTGTTTAGAAAGCAGAACTCTACCCTTTTCATCTGCTTATTTCAGGTATTGTTTTTGAATAGATGATAGTCCCTGAACCAGAAGTTTCTCAGCATTTGGTAACTCATTTCTTCCTAGAAGCAATTATATAGTAACAAATGTATAAAAATTGTCTATATTCACAGGCATGACTTCATGGAAAGCCATTGAAGAATGAGACACTTGGTAATTTTCCACAAAAGATTTTATTTTGCGACTGGTTTCGTAAGAAGTTCAGCCTGTTTCATCCAAGTTCAGCCTGAAGATCTAAGTCCTCTTACGAAACTGGTCATAAAATAAAATCTTGTGTGGAAAATTACCTAGTGTCTCATTCTCCATATAAAAATTGCTAATCTGATGGTTATTTGCCATTAAAGCATGGCTAACCATATCCAGGTCTTCAAAAGGTTCATGGATAGTTGAAACTTTCAGTTTGACTGTGTTTTTTTCTAAATTAGCTTGAAAAAGTAATTAAACTCAATTTAAAAATTTCATAAAATATGAATGTTGGTACCCCTGGTTTGTAGGTAAAATCTTAGTTATTCATTTCCCTAGACCAGTGGTCGGCAAACTCATTACTCAACAGAGCCAAATATCAACAGTGCAACAATTAAAAATTCTTTTGAGAGCCAGATCTCTTAAATATTAACTATATAGGTAGGTACAGTGTTATTAACTTGATTTGGGTACTCCTAAGCTAGCCTTTGCTATAAACCTCAATCTGACTGAGATACCTTCGATGAGGTTGGCCCCTTCCAACTCTCCCATCCACACTCGTCTTGTATCTCTTTCGGTTCATCCTTTCTATATGTCCACACCATCTCAAAATACCTTTTCAATCCTCGACACTACATCTTTCACTCCACAACGCTCCCTAAAATTAACTTAATAAACTTTATTTAAAGTTTTAAGTCTTAGTTCAACTATAGGTAAGTTGAATAAAACTTGATATCATACTATATATATATACATACGATATAATATCTATAGACGAAAACAGACTTCTGTGCATGGGCCAATCACACTCAAGTTTCAATCGTGCTGTACATATGTGCGCGTCTGCACGTGAAATTTTGTGGAAGAGCCATACTCAAGGGGACTAAGAGCCGCATGTGGCTCGCTAGCTGCGGTTTGCCGACCACTGGCCTAGACTATTTGACTGGCCTCTAAATTGTAAATTTGTTGAATTGGTCCAATGAATTGATGGTCATTGAATGGTAAATCCAGGAAATGACTTCCCAATTCCATTATTTCTCTCAATAAACAAAATTATAATACCATTGATGCCATGTTATTTGAATAAGTTTCTTATTTAAACTAAACATCATGCTATAATTCCATCAATCAGTTGGTATTGTTGGAGGAAATTCAACCTCATATGTTTGCATGATCACAACTTACTTTCTAAGAATTTCTCATTTAGCAACTATCTTTATCAAAGCTTCTCTTTCAAATATCAGAAGATGTTAGAAATTAATTAACAGATCCAGACAGTATTTCAACATCTCTTACCATTAATGATCATTATTGTGTATGAATTGAGTCTAATTGTTAATATTTTGCATCTTTTAGCATCTGAAGAGGATGGTGGCTCGCATCCGCAGGTATCAGGTACTTAACTCCCAGATATTTGCTGTTCTGAACAAGTTCCTTCGTTCTGGTGGAAGTGATTCTGATGTAGCATCAGTAGAACATGTAAGGTGCTTCCCTCCTCCAGTACACCCATCCCTTGCTGGGCAAACGCATTATCACCGCCCTGAGCACCTTAGACAAGCAGTTCATCATCATTAGTGGTTTCAGGACTGTTACTAAGAGAAGGAAAACTGGTTCCCTTATAAATAAGCAGATTTTGAAGCTGACCCTCTTCCATGTACTTTAAAATTAGTAGATCCACTTTCATACATTTTGACATCACTGTGAAATTTTCATGTGGGGTTGTAGGACTAGTTTGCCTTCAAAGGGAATATATCTGCTTATTGATGAAAAGACAATGCATTAGTATGTATTTATAATTTATCAGTTTTCACATTTGTAGTATTTTCTGTTTCTCATCATACATTTGTTTTCATTCTTCATCATTAAAATAAGGATGTATTTATAAGCATTTCTTTGGTCCTTTGATATACTTGACAAATATTCTCCAATATTTACCCTAAGAATAATTATATAATTTAAATTGTAATTTTATATCTTTAATCACAAGGAGATAAAGTTTGTATGGAATCCCTGTAATGTAGAGTGTTAGTATTTTGTTTTTTCAGTCCTTGTGAATGACAACTAGATACTTCGAAAATAAAATGAACAGACCCTTATTGCTGTTTCATTTGTAATTGAAGCCATTGTTATGAAATCATTTCATGGAAATTTGAATAATATATTGAATTTAATTCTATAATCATTTAGCTTTTTATTTTGACCTAAACATTGACATTGTTGTGTACCACCAATGGTACATCATATCATCTTTAACAGGCACTTAAAGATGTCTTCCAGTGAAATATTAGAGAGTTTTAGCACTGCGTACATCGTAGGTTCAACTGCCGTTATATTGAAACGTCCATACGATCTACCGGGCACCGTAGATAAAGAGTATCAGCATACCGTCAACCAACAACAACAACCCGAAGGCAGCGCGTGTTGAAATTATTCCGTATTTATACCGTAGGAAGCTTTTCGATAAGTTTGTCACTAGGGATCTCGGGGAGGAGATATCTCATCCCAGCTAGTAACGCACGTAATCTTCGAAAGAAAAAGCGATACAGGGAAATGGTCGCCAGGACGGATAGATATTTTTGGTCATTTTTCCTGTGAAGTATCAGAGAAGCTAATAGCTATCCAGGGTAGTTAGGGATATAGGTGTTTTACACCCCCTGCCACGTGCCATTGGCGGTTTGCAGGGCTTAAATGTAAATGTATTCCATGTTGCCATCACCACCTCTTCTTGTACCTCCCTCCATCCATTCTAATAGAGATCAGTCCCTATAATTTGTCCAAGCAAAATGATATTGCCCCATTTGGAGAATCGCAACCTTTCTTGCTTTGCAATGTTGGACACCCTCCGTCGACGTGGGAACTCCAAAATTAAACGTGCCTGAGAGACCGACCTGGACAACGTGGAATTTTGCGCATGCAGACTGAGACATTTAAAATATATCAGTTAACCGATAAGCCGCTGCTAAAACTCTCTATTGAGATGAGTTAAATTTATCTCCTACATTACATTTATTGTAGTAATAGATATTATTGGTGTGAAATTCTCTTCGACAACTGTGCTGCATTCTTTAGCCATTGCATATTACTACATATATATATATGTGTGTGTGTATATACGAGTAAAAGTTGCTTGCATACTGCAAGCTTAATGTACGATAGTTTAACTATGGCATTACATACAACCTGATACATTCTGCCATCCATACACCGAGTTAAATGCATCAACTACAATAACCTAAACGAATTATTCATAATACGTGCATAAGAATTGTCCTAGCATCGAACCTGGGTCTATGAGGACAAATAATCTTACAGCATACCATAGAAATCCCTATTTTCTATAGATGTAGCGAATTTCAACCTTCTACCTGACCGGGAAATCCCGTAACGAAT
>KZ308465.1:702773-714624 GCA_000376725.2 Ladona fulva | reverse complement strand
ACTTGATGGACGATTCTAAATTGCGAATTCATTCAATCTGCACTGTCTATAACTCATACATTAGAGCTGCCATCGCGTTTACGCATCGTTTCCATCAATGTCTTTCTTAAAATTAGGTCCGCCCTTCTAAATGGGTGTCCGCTACGGTAGCCGCCCGCGATGCTCTTACCATTTCTTTAAACCTAACCCTTGCAGCGAAAATAAGTACCGTTATCTTTGAGGTAGACTCCATACAGTGTTGCAACATGTTCCGCAGAAGGAGTTTTAAGAGTATCCCTAATCTTATGTTACCCGCAATGTTTTTGAGTTTTTTTTTGCTCATGACTGTACATACACTTATTTTTAAATATTTAATTTATAACAAGTCTAAAAGTTGTAGCAAGACTCTCAAGTTGAAAACACTCATCACAATAGCTATTAGTTCAATTCAATGTTTTATTTGCAATTCTGTTACATATCAATACCAGCAAACCACAGCATTTTGATTGTACATATTTTCCTAGACTCAGCTCTTCTAGTCCTTAGGTCTTCACACAATAGAAGACATTAGTATTTGATTCATGCAATACATCAGAAATTTCTTTGAAGATGCTACCTTGTATATAAAGAAATCAACATTTGTAAGTTGTTACCCTGATGATTCTTAGATTAGAAGAAAAGACAAGAGGAGGTAATAAGAGTAGCCAACCCAATTCTTAGTTCATATGAAGGTTACCAGTTTCCTCTTTAATCTAATCTCATGATGAGATTGAAATAGAATCCCAACACTTGAGATTTGAATGTGTAGTTACTAAAATAATTTCATTTCCAAGTTCTATAAGAAACTTCTTTAAGCATGATTTACTGTCACATCATACGAAATTTAGTGAATTTTTATTCTTGAAGCTTCAACCAAGTTAATACCAAGGCAAGTAGTCATTGTTACAACCTTGGTGTTCTAAGGATTTACTAATTAATAATTTATTTGAGAAGTAGTTGCATTAGCATCGGCTAAGTTCCATTGGTAGAGTTTTATAAAGTTAACATGAACAACATTTTGGAGTTAAAATTCAACAGTGATACAGTTTTTGGTATTCTGTGGATACCCACATGATAACCCATTTTGTACCAAACACAAACAATAATATATATCAAATATTAAATTACTATTATTATCAACATTTTTATTAAAATCTCTATCATAGAATTATAAGTCTCACATTTTATTTGAATTAAGAGGAAGCATTTTTTGCATTTGCCTAAAAGTTACAAATGCCAATCACTTCTAATGTACCTTAATGCCTTTCTCACTCTAATCTTCAGCTCATTTTATGAGGTATTATTGAGCATATTTTATTTAAAATTTCAGAAAAGGTACTAATACTAAACACGAATGCACTTGATGGTCCTTAGGTATGTAGATTTGTGTAATTTAAATTCACATATATGTGTATATATATATACACACACATGTACGTACGTGTATTTCCTTACACACCTTTAGTAGGTACTCAACTCTAACTAGTGCAAACCCCTGAAAATTTCTGAAAGACTGATTCCTAAAAGAGGAGATATCTCCATTGATGGAATTTAAATATTAATACAATATTCTTGATTACATATTTCATCTAAATGAATAACTTATTAATAGGGCATAGTGAATAAATTTAATTTTTATTTAAGGTAGGTTCTAATCTATATCACATTCATTTCAAGCCTTAGAAGGAAAGTTTCAAGGAATTTAACATTCAACGTTCAGCTTTCAAATTCATTTACTAAAAAAATCCTACTTGAACCCAACACCTACCATGGAATTCTTCATTTATAGTTATGATCAAACCATTGGGTTTATTCCCAAATAGAAAGTAAATGCTCAAATTTCACCTAGTTACTGAACACTTAACTGATAGCTAGAGCAAATAATTCCCTAGGGCCAAGTAATAAGACCCATTTTTTATTTTATATATACTTGCAATTTTAGTGCATTAAAAACCCTAACACTAGCCTTACCCCATTTCTGGTGAAGGAATTATGATTCAGCCTTAAAAAAATTATATTATCAATATCACATTTCTCTTTTAAATTACAAATCATTAACTTAAACATCCTTATATTGATAAGAAAAATATTTACCAAATTTAAAGATAAACGGCAGCATCAAATTAGCAGTAAGAAATCCTGAATCCAGAGCTCATGGGAAAAGGTTGATGACATAGAGAATGAAAACATAATTGCACTGCAGATAATGCTTAACCTAAATGCACCAGTTAGAAAATTTCAGCACCTAAGAAGAATGATCCGACAACTTAAGATGTTGAATAATTAAAAATTCACATTTATGAGGGAGTTATTTGAATGTTAAAAATCAGATGAGTAAGAAAATCATAAAAAGTGTTTGGTCAAACAATGCTGTAGGATGGAGGAAAGAGGGAATTTCTGACAACAGATGAGGTTTTGATTTGTTGGGATGGTTATTATGAACCCTAAGGTGACTGGAAAATAGTGAGGAAAATGGAATGTCTAAAATTAATAGGGCAAAAATTCATTAGTACCGTATTTTCTGGTAAATAACACGCATTTTAAAAATCTCTTCACTGTGATAATGTAATATATGATACCATGCATTTCAAAATTGTTATTATGTTGACGAGAATGTTTTTTCACTACTGTAATATTTATGATAATACAATATTTTGGTTGAAATAAAATTGCCCTAGTACATGAGTATATACTCAGTGACTTCTGCGATATATGACGTGTTGTTTAGTCATTTGTTTCAGAGTTCAATATTCAAGATATTATTTTTATCATTTTTATCTACCAGAAAATATGGTAATACCTCAATTTTAGCTCTCCCTTTCAGTTCCTCTCTTAACCTCTTCCAATTCCATCACTGTCTTTTAAAATTGTACCCTTGTTAAGTGAAATTCTTTTTTTGAAAAATTATACAAAGGCTGACATTATCACTTCAATTAGCATTTAGAATGCAAACAATAAGAAATAAAAAAAATTTCTAACTCAAATGCATTCCTTTAACATGCTTTCCTCCTTTCTGAGCTCTACTAGACAGATTGATTGGCTAAAGTTGGTCTTTAATTTACATTTTAATGTAACAATTAAGATACTAAAATCTCAGCAATATTATCATAAAAACCGATATCACTCTAGGCCATGCAAATATCACAGGAGTTTTACAACCATGCTTCTTTCTTAGTGAACCAAAATTCCATTCTCGATTGAATCCTATTTAAAATTGCAGATTTTAAATTCCCAAAAAGAAATACAAAATTTATTTCCCTGAACTAGAGATGGATTTGGAATACATGGGTCATGTAGATGGTAAAACTTGCAAGAAGTACACTTTACAATCAAGGTGAAATTTCCAAAAAAGTCCCTTAGATTCTTTGTCCACAATGCTCATAGTAAAAGAAAATGATTATAATATTATAAAAATTTTGCATTTAAGAGCAATGTGAGCAATAATAATACCCAGGTGATTCTCTATTTCCAGGGAACTAATGAGAATAAATCAATATGTTCTCTTTCAGGTTGTTATAAGGTCTGAGGTAAACTTCTAAATCCCTCTGCCCTTAAGTCCTTTTTATGATCAATTATGAATACTTTAGTGGTGTCAGAAAAGGGAAAATTATTCAATTAGCTGTTGTCAGCAGCCAATAGAGAAGTTTAACTCATTAAGTGGAAGCTTAAATACATCCAAAAATTGAACATTCTAAAACCACTGTAATAATAGAACATTGATCATAATTGATAAAAAAATGAGAGCTAAAACAATGGAATTTGATTTGTGCTTTCTTAACCTGTCAATGACATACCTTGCCATCAGCATACAGTTATCCTTGGTAAAACTTTCAAAAATTTTAAGGTAAAATATTTATTTGTACATCTTTTAGGAAGAAAACATAAATAAATCTTTCTAATAGTCAGAAGAAGTATTAGGAGCTCGTCTTTCTCATACAAAGTCAAGCCTCATTCAATGCAATTAAAATGCATGAAATTACAAGTAATTGAGCAAAGAAAAAAGAGCTGAAATTCCTCAAAATCATCTCAAAGATATCACAGATTCAAATTAAAACTCAATCATCATTTGCTAAATCTGCAAAGAAATCTGAAACATTTTTCTGATTTGAGGAAGGCAAATTAAATTTTGAAACTTTTGCTTTGTTAACTTTCCCTTTGTAATTAATTTTCATTTCTTCAAAGTATTTGATATTCCAAAACTTAATCAGTTGATCGTGAGAACAAGAAGCAAGAAGTTCTCCATCGCTGGAAATGTCAATATTTTCCACGGCGAATTCATGTTGTCCAACAATACCAAGTTGTTGGTGAGGAAAAAAGTGAGTTGCCCTGAAATAAAAGTATACATCACAAATTCCACATTCTGCATTTAGTGTTTTCTACATGCAATATTCATAACTTACTGATGATCTGTCAAGTATATACTGTTAAACAATCATTTTAGAAAATTGTACGGGAAAAATATGTATGTACTTAAGCAACTTACCTCAACTTTCCATCTTCAAAACCGCCAACAACAACACTGTCTGAAATGGCCACCATCGAGTTAATGGAATGCTTGGGACCAATAAATTCATCATTATGATAACCAAATTCACCCCAATTAAAAAGATACATTTTTCCTTTTGAGGATCCAACAACCAATTTCTTGTCACCTTTTATCAATATCATACTATTTAATTCTGCTTCGTACAGTTCTGACTGAAATGAGAAAGGCAGTTTTTAATTAAGAAAAGAATATACTGAATATGTTTATGATTACTTTAATTTTAAATTCAAGCAGAAGGGATTCAATGAAAGGGATTTAACACGTTCACTGTGGATCACTCCACCGCTGGAGTGATAAATCCATTGGAATTTGAGGTACCTGCTGTGAATGTGTTAAACGTAGACTCAAAGCTACAAGAATGTTCATAATTAAAAAAGGAATGCAATTTAAATTATGAGCAGATAATAAGTGGAACTTCATTTCCAAATATTGCTCACAAAATGCCAAACAAAAATTTGCAATTAAGTAAGACAACAAAAAATGACGAGGAGACAATTTTGTGACTGAAATGTTGAAACCTTTTCCTCTAAGATGAGTCCAATGGGATTTCTCATATTTCATGAGATGAAATAATTCAATACCTGCATGTGTAGTTTCTTGGTACCAATGTTGATAGCAGTGATTGTTCCTTCTCCACTTGAGCATATTAGGTACCTTTTTGAATCATTTGTTATGATGCAACTGACGTAGTCTTCCATTTCTTTAAGAGCGAAAATAGGAGTTTCTTTTCGTAGATCCCACACTGAAAATTAAAACAATACTCATTAAAATTATTTAAGTTATAGCACATACCATTAAGTCATTCAAAACCATGACTTAAGATTTATTATCGACTTTAATGGCTCACATTTAACGGTTCCATCATCATCTCCTGTGGCAAATAAGTTTTCGTCGAGCACATGGGCAGAGTATATTGGCTCACTGAAAATAAAAATCAAATTGACATGAGATTGAAATGATTCAAATCAGTTAAGGGACTTTTCAATTGCTACATGCCTGTGAGCTTTTTTAATAAACCTCTTCGGCTTTCCCAGGTCTACATCGGTTACACAAATAGACTTATCTTTCGATACTGAATAAAGATAATGTCCATCTTCGCTAAATTCAACAGCTCTTGCAGCTTTCTTATGATTCTCCAAATTATTAACAATTTCGTTAACTTCCGAGGAGAATTTGTACCTAAAAGTATTAAAAATGATTAGTTCCTTAAGAAGGTAAGATCATTTCTCTTAGAAAACGAAAATAATAAATCTTTAAATCTTATCCAGAAATAAGAATTTTCTTTTCCTGGATCAATAATTTTTGGAAATCGATTATCTTCGTTCTGCAATAGGAAAATATACCATAAACTTTTCAAAAAATTATGGTAACATCCAAATTCTTCAATCACTTTTTTCCATTTAGTTTCAAATATGAAACTGGAAATGGAAACTGAAAAAATACGCTATCTTTAATTTAATGAATATATTTACCTATTATCATGAATATTTAATTTCTAATCGATCACTTCTTTACATAAAGAGAGTAATTAATAATATATCAACCAGTTTCATTAAAGTCATTGGAAATCAAATATAAAACGCAGGATAATAGGATGAAACGAAAATTTAAATAGCAAAGACCTCCCGCTAAAATTTAAAGGTTGGTACCCCGTAATGGTTCCATGTGATATAAGGCGGAGTAGCAAAAGCTATTGATTTTTCTGGTTCTATTAAAGGGCGACTGAAGGTTCACGGAATCTTGAATAAAATATTATAAAGGAAAATTATGTTAGATATTTACAAAGATACATCTCCAGTTATAAGTGCAGCAGCTATTATGTTACTTTGGGGATGAAAACTGAGATCTACTATGAAGGAGTCGGCTCGAATATCAGGAGGATGATCTCTAACTCTTTCTTGCTCTTTCCTGATGGCTTGTATCACTCGGTCTTCCTCTTCTTCTTCACTTTTATTTGCATCTTTGTCCTGTGTCGCGTTTTGACTCTCAGATGAACTGCAGACACTGTATACTCCATTACTGGAATCACTATCTTCATCTGAATCATGTTTACTCGAGTCACTGTCACTGCCTGATTCAATTTCTCTATTTGTGATGCCCATGACTGAACAATCTTAACGCTTCGAAGAAGCTTGGAACCACATACAACGTGTTTACAGACGTGAGCAGCTGCAAAATCTCACAGGCGATGCGAAATACGTTGCTACCATGATAATTTTTTATTTTGGTTGCGGATCTCGTTATGCCTTTAAGAACCTTTCCTTCGCGGCTAATAGATGGCACCGTGTGAAGTTGAGTGAATATCGTCAGGTTATGTTAATGGTTTCCGTGTGGGAAAGAAATGTCAGATAATCTTCGGGTCATACTCTAGGAGATAATTAAGAAACCATGCCAGCTTTGGCAATGTATGAAGAAACCTGAGGTAATTCAGAAACTTAAAAACAATTATTGCCTTCAGGTATGACATTCTTTCAGTGTCTTTATCGTGCCTTTACAGCTTCAGTTCAAGTTTGTATTGTAATTGAGTGGTTTTTTCATCGTTAGCTCATCCCAATGAACTATTTCAATAAATGTGTGCATTTACCAGAAAAATCCTCTCTAAAGCATCGCAAAGATCGTGTTTGAATTTGAAAATATTTACGTGTACGATTGAGTTAAATTTGATGTACTATGAATGCTTTTTATATCGAAATCGCTGTGTAGATGTAACATATAATATTTCATCGTTAAGAATACCTATTTGGTACTTATGTAACGCATACGCTGGTTATTTTGAAACTCTGATTTTATTGAGCTGCATTGTCAATTTTAAGCCGAATCTTGATGTAGGTTCCCTGTGTATTCATAATTTGTATTATCGGAATTGTTTTCTCCAAATCAACTAAAGGTGGTAATTATCTCATTTTTTGTCTTTTCCAGATAGCCGGTCGGAAACTTCGAAATTTCCATTATCTCTTCGAACCTCTCCAACTTCTAACAATGATTGTCTAGTCTCTTTTTAGTTGTTGTGTTTGAATCATTCTCTTAATATCTATTATGGTCATCGTCTTTAAAAATGGATGAACAATCAAATTGTCGCAAGGCCATTGTATATTTCGCTGTCAGTTTCCGGCGGCTTTGTCTAGTGACAGTTTCATTGCCTCTTTTTGGATTGCTTTTCTGTTTTGTCACTGCATGCATTTTTCAACAAGACGATATTCATGAAACATACTGCAGAGTAAGTGATTGTTCATTGCATGTTCTGTGTTTGCAGGAATCTTTCCTGGCGTCTTAACAGATATTATCAAGATAGAATTGCTTTTCTTACCAAAAATTCTCATTTTCAGGTGTATAATATAATTCCATCCATAAGCTCTATTACTGGAGTCAGCCCACAGAGATATTTGTGGCGAATCTGCATCGCATTTCACATTGGACCTCGCCTCATCATAGCCTCTGTATATTATACATACTATTTAAGTCTTTTACCAGCGGTCATAAAATCACAACATGCATCGTATAAGAAGTTGATGATAATTTGCTACTGGTTAAACATTCTAGAAATTGCCTCCCTTTGTGGAGTTACATATGTCTCAAATAGAGAAAATTACCGTAAGTGTAGAGATTGAATCTGATTCTCAGATTACTGACTTATACAAATCATTTATCACTGTACCTTTTATTTTTTAGCTGTTCATGAAAAGATATTCATAGTGTTCATGATTGGATCTCTAAGTCATATGCTAGCAACAATTAAAGTATTCAAAATGGCCAGACAGACAATGACAGAAGAAGAGAGCAGGTCATATGCAATCAAGAAAGGACTCTTTATTACCTCAATTGTCAGCACCATGGGACTGCTTGTTTTCTTTTTGAAGCATAGACTTTTGTGCCATGACCTAGGTAAGCCATGCAGCTCAATCAACTCAAGTTTCGATTTAAGTTGAGGGCGATTTCCCGAATCACCTCACTGGTTTACTATTTGCAAGGAAATGAAAAATCCAACTTTAGGTTTTACAGTAAAATTATTTCATAAAAGTGATATATTACTTATTTTATGAAGAACAGTTAGTAAATGAATGTATATCACCAATGAATCTGGAGATTTGATGCATGTCATTGTTAAACATAGAGAAAAGTAGTAGACATACATTAGTAGTTACATTTACATTTAGTAGTCACTACTTTGATATAAATATCTGTTCTTTTTAAAGTACATTTTTAAAACTTAATGTTTCACATAAAAGTTATCATTGTGCTACAGCAATAGTGTCTATATTGTGATCAATTCAATGTGTGTGAATTTAAAATTCCATTTTGGATATGATGGAGTTCCGAAGTAGTTTCAGTTTTCACAATTATTATCTCTGTTTTATTATAAATTGCCTTTATTTTGTCAATTACAAATTTTAAAATAATTTAAAATTAAAAAAAATACTTTAAATGAACTTACAAAGTGTATTGGGAATATGTTATTCTCAGCACTTAAAGATCCTGTAAACTCCTGTTCATTCCTATGATTTTTGGCACCTTCAAGATCTTTTCCCCACAGAGGTGCTTCATAATCTTCTTTATTTGTACTCGGATGGGTAATAGAGACAGTTTTTTTACGTTTGTGATTATTGAAACAATTTTGCTGCATAATTCATTAAGTTAGTGTCACCTTCCTATCGCTTATGCTTGACTCTATTACAGGGTTAAAATTCAGAAAGGTAATTTTTTATAAATCTTTTACAAATGCTTCATTTTATCTGAGATGGTAGGAGCCCAATTCTGTGTAACCTTTGCTTCGGAGGTATTACATTTTTCCTCATATTTTTATATTTACAATGTATTTCTGATTCAGGCAAAAATATCTTTTATTTAAATAAGCTAATAAAGTGTAACTTTTATGTAATGTTGTAAAATTAAGGGTAAATCAGCAATGATTCCTTAAAAAATGTCGGCAGGTAAAACTAAAGTAGGTTATCTGCATCCCATTCGAACTGTAAGCTTGAGAGCCCTTGTGTTTGGGGGTCATTATCTTTATTTGGGTAAGATTGAGACTCCTATTCCATCTAACCCATTATCTATCTAAAATAGATCTAATTGGTAATTTATGTAAAAGTAATGTTAATTAAAAGGAGAAACCTAGGGTGGATTTCATATACCCAAGTGAAGTTTAGGAAAAAGTATCCAAAGACTTTGGATTGGATACCTGTGACAGTTAATTCATTATCAAGTCTTAAGTTCTGTAATTTCAATTAAGCAGCTTTTTTCAAAGAAGTTAATATACAGGCAAACATTCCATGATGAATTTTCCTACTCAGAACTCCAGTTAATAATTTATACGTATGTACAGTGTGATTTTTTGCAACCCCTCAAAATGTTACATACATTTGCTGTTTTTAGTCTATGTTGTATATGAGTCAATGGATGAGCATTGATATCTTTACTATAAATGTAATTTCTCCTGCTTCCATTAGTACGATTCTGCCTTCTCTACATGCTCAATTACACTGGGCAGGTTTACTAGCTACTCACAGGCAAATTCACTCGCTGCTAGTTGATTAACTCTGTGTAATAACATGTGCTAGTAAACTTGCTGGTTGCTCTGCTAGTGAGAATAAAGTTAAAGACTTGGGTATTTGACTTGCTGGTGAGTGAGTGAGTAAACTCGCCCATAGTCATTGAGCCATAAGACAAGNTTCTTGTACCTCCCTCCATCCATTCTAATAGAGATCAGTCCCTATAATTTGTCCAAGCAAAATGATATTGCCCCATTTGGAGAATCGCAACCTTTCTTGCTTTGCAATGTTGGACACCCTCCGTCGACGTGGGAACTCCAAAATTAAACGTGCCTGAGAGACCGACCTGGACAACGTGGAATTTTGCGCATGCAGACTGAGACATTTAAAATATATCAGTTAACCGATAAGCCGCTGCTAAAACTCTCTATTGAGATGAGTTAAATTTATCTCCTACATTACATTTATTGTAGTAATAGATATTATTGGTGTGAAATTCTCTTCGACAACTGTGCTGCATTCTTTAGCCATTGCATATTACTACATATATATATATGTGTGTGTGTATATACGAGTAAAAGTTGCTTGCATACTGCAAGCTTAATGTACGATAGTTTAACTATGGCATTACATACAACCTGATACATTCTGCCATCCATACACCGAGTTAAATGCATCAACTACAATAACCTAAACGAATTATTCATAATACGTGCATAAGAATTGTCCTAGCATCGAACCTGGGTCTATGAGGGCATATATTCTTACAGCATACCATAGAAATCCCTATTTTCTATAGATGTAGCGAATTTCAACCTTCTACCTGACCGGGAAATCCCGTAGAGAATTTTTGAAAATTCGGTCATTCGAATGGTCCTCGGATCGAACCTCAGACTTTAGGTAAAAAATCTTTATTGCATACGATAGACAATCATCAATTCTAACAACACCGTGAATTGATGGTTTTTATATTAACGGAAAATACCCTAAATGAATTCATGAACTTCAGACAGAAAAACTGCATTAGCATCGAACTTGGGACTCTCATGGAAAAAACCTATAGGTATACTATAGAGGTGTTTGCTCTCTATCGATGACGTGAATTAAGCGATCTATCTTACTTAGAAATACCCGAAATGATTTCTTGAACAATTTGCATTCTAGCATCGAACCTGGGGCCATTAGGGATAAAGCTCCTGCGGTAAATGGAAGATAAAATCATTTTCTAACGATTCCCTAAATGTCAACTTTTATCTTCAAGCTAGCTACGCTAAATGAATTTTTGAAAATGCGCCAATGCATTCTTAAGGGAAAATGGCCCTTTTTGGGGCCCCTTAGAATCGAACTCATGATGCGTAGAATGGAAGTCCGCTTTTTTCCTAGATGTCCAAACCCAGGACTTTACGGCAAAAAAATTGACGGCTCCGTGAGGCACTTCCTTCTGCCTCGCCTTTAGTATCCTTTATGTATATATATATCCGGAGAAGCGTCTATATAAAGAGATATGCATAATATTTCACTCTAGAGTTGATTGGTTTTTGTTTAATGGAAGTTTCTAAGGAGTAATAAGCAGTGCATCAGGAGGAACTTGGATCTTGGACCTGCATCCAAACTCATTTCTGAAAGAATGAATTTATTACTTTTAATATTGATTGCAGATCCCTTCTGTGTTCGCTTTCGATTAATTTACTAATTAATTACTTTCAAATTTTGTATCGATGAAAGTTAAGGCAACAATAATGAAAAACACCCTAAAACAATCTACACATATTACCGAAAACGTTATCAGCACCGAATAATA